>JAFEMH010002969.1:0-298800 GCA_022495995.1 Adenophora triphylla var. japonica | reverse complement strand
CAGCTTCATATTCGCGGCGTTGTTGGTAACCTCGAGATTCAACTTTGCTGCTTGTAAATTGTGCTCTTCGGTAGGATACACTTTGAGAAGCATTTCCTATTCCGTTTCCTCTTTTGTTGCAGCGCCACTGTGGCCCGAAGAAGAGCGCATCGATTTTCTCCTTCTAGAGCAAAGATTCCATCATCGGGTGAGGTTCGAGTCCTCGGGACTAATCACTTGGGAAGTCGTGGCAACCGGTGCCGCCATTATTCGTCCTTTTATGGATTTTCTCGTCACATAAGTGATGTCGTATTCAGCCACAAAGAACGACCATTTTTCCAACCTCATATAGATGGAAGGCTTGTCGAACAAATATTTGATGGGGTCCAATTTCGAGACCAAATGTATCGGGTGAGACTGCATGTAGTGTTTCAACTTTCCCACTACCCGGACCGAGCTGCGTGAAAGTCTTTTCACAAGCGAGAATAATTGAGTTCGCTCCCTTGAAGCTTTCTGCTCACGAAATAGATGGCATTTTCGACCTTGGAATCATTCTTCTCTTGAGCTAACATAGCCCCGATTGTTGTATCCGTGACAGGTTAGATATAGCAATAGTGGCTTTTTCTTGATGTGGCGGGCAAAGAATCGGGGGATTCACAAGGTACGCCTTGATCTTTTCAAAAGTGATCTGTCATTCTGGAGTCCATTCTGTGTAGGCACTTTTCTTCATCAACTTGAAGATTGGCTCACAGATCGAGGTCAGCTGATTTACAAAACGGCTTATGTATTGCAGTCTTCCCATGAAGGATTTTACTTCTGTCAGCGTCCAAGGTGGTTTCATTTCGACGATGGCCTTGATTTTTTGGGGGTCTACTTCAATTCCCCGTTCCGTCACCATATATCCTAGCACCTTACCTCGTCTTACACCGAAGGTGCATTTGGCTGGATTCAGTCTCATGCTGTGGTCTCGGAGACGGCCGAAGAATTTTCTCAGATCAACGAAATGCTGGCCATCTGATCCTTTGGAATGTATTATCATATCGTCCACGTAGACCTCAATTTCTTTGTGGATCATGTCATGGAACAAGGCTGTAGCTGCCCTTTGGTAAGTAGCCCCGGCGTTTTTTAGTCCGAATGGCATGACCGTGTAGCAGTACATTCCCCAAGGGGTTGTAAAGGCTGTCTTAGCTTGGTCTTCTTCTGCCATTTTGATCTGGTTGTTGCCGGCAAAGCCGTCAACAAAGGATTTAACCTCATAATTGGCTGTGGTATCCACCAGCATGTCGATATTTGGTAAGGGGAAATCATCTTTTGGACTAGCCTTGTTCAAATCTCTGAAGTCCATGCAGCATCGGATCTTCCTGTTGGCCTTGGTCACTGTCACTATGTTGGAAAGCCATGTCGGATACTCAATGACCCTGATGAATCCTGCTTTGAGCATCTTTTCGATCTCCTCTTTTACCTGCAGAGACCATTCGGGCTTAATTCTTCTCAGCTTTTGCTTTACTGGCTTGACTTTCGGGTCGAGCGGTATCCGGTGTTCAACTATGGAAGGGTCGAGGCCAGGCATATCCTTGTAGGACCATGCAAACACATCCACAAATTCTCTTAGCAACTCAATCAGAGTGTCCTTTTCAGTTCCTTTGAAGAAGCTACTAATCTGCGTCTCTTTAGGCTCTTCCGCAGTTCCCAAATTCACACATGTCAAAACCTCTTCGGCAGCTTGGGCTCGATTTTCCTCTTTCCGAACAACCTGCTAAAAGATTTCTTTGATATATTGTTCATTTAATGTTTCTACTTCTTTATCTAGTGAATCATTATTAACTATTTTTAGGTTATTAGTTAATTTATCATTAGTTAAAGTGGCAATTAGGGGATACTCAGAAAGGTCCATCATTTCATTGAGAACGAAAGGGAATACAGCGTTTGCTACAACCTCATAGTCTTCAGGCGTAAGGCCATCGGACGACTCTAGAGACTCGAACTCGACAATGAGAGACTCGAAGGACTTTACATAGGTTGACACAAGGGAACGGGGGACCAATCCAAGCTTCGTGATCATTTCCTCCTTGGTTGCGGATGGGCCCGATAGGGTTTCCCAATTCTTCAGAGGCATTGATGTCGGCGGCTTCATGACTCGGGAATCGCATTGCTTCTATCCTCCTTCCTCAATTATTGCTACCATCTCCTTGACTGAACCAAAGTCAATCAGGTCTGGCACCTGGACCTCTTCCCCAAAAAACTGTTGCATAATAGGACCATCCCAGTCATCTGAAGGGAACTCTGCAGCTTCAACCTTTGGCATTGTTAGTTCAAATTCAGCCTTCGGGCCTTCCTGGGCGATCGGGACCACGGTATTGAGTTTTTCGAACTGCTCCACTAGGCCTGGCATGCCTTTGAAAGTATACTCACTCTCTATAGTGGTAGTAGCCCCAGGTATCTTGGGTAGATCCAGAAACATTCTACGGACTGGATTGGCTTTGTTTCCCTTGGACTTTCTGAGGTCATCCTGTAGCTTCAGCCATCCCTCTGTAGGAGTGGGCTCTTTGACTGCGGCATTATCCTGCTGTGTAGGACCTTTCACGATGTAGTTAGCCAGATTAGGACTGAAAGGGAGAGATTTAGGACCGTTGACCGGGACCCCTCTTGTGACAGCTTCTCTCCTCTTCAGAGCAATTTCTTTTTCTTTCGCAATTTCCCCCGAAGTTGATTCATATCCCAAGCCATGGCGAGTTTTTTGTTCCTTCACCTTAATGACTTTGTGGGTTCCCTGTTGACGCTTCCCCAGACCTAGGCCAGGCAGGTAGCTCATCTTTCTCATCATCCTCAAGACTGGAGGGATTTTGTCCCGAGTGACCGTCAGATCTACGTTGCAGACTTGGGCTTTAGGAAGCTCGACTGTGAAACTTGTGAGCATAAGGCCGTCCTCATTATGCTTGATTTCCAGAATGGGTATACCACCCGTATCCGTGCCTTCCAAAGTGACTAGGTCCCCATAAATGGTTGTTAGATCCCCATCTGAAATGAACTTTACACACTGATGGAGGCTCAAAGCGACCCCCTTGACTTGGTGCAGCCAAGGTCTTCCCAACAGAGCATTAAAGGTGATTGGGATATCAATGACCTGGAATTCCACGGGTATCATTTTCTTGCCAGACCAGAGGGCCAAAGTAGCGACTCCAAGTACCGTACGAGATGTTGAATCATATGCCTTGACTGTGAGGGAGGAAGGCTTCAGATCTGTAAACTTGATGTCGAGCAGACTCATGAGCTTAGCTGGGAGGATATTCATTCCGGACCCATTGTCAACTAAAACCCGAGGGAGGCGTCGTTCATCTAGCTGGACCGTGATAAAGAGAGGCTCGTTGTGATCGACTTCGAAATGAGGGAGATCAAGGTCTGTGAAGGTAATTATGTTCCCATAGTGGATGTTCCCAATCAATTGCACTACGTCATCAGGAGTAGCATTAATAGGGACCAGTGTGCGGGCCAGCTTTCTTCCAATTTTAGCTTGTGGGGATTAGATGTGATAAGTAGGGACCAGAAAGAGATGTTGGCCTGAGTCTGTTTCAACTGAGTGAGCACGGGATCCTCCTTCTTGGGGTCAGGAGTTTCGACTATCTTGGCATAGGGGTTACGGTTCTCCCCAGGTGCTTGATCTGCTGCCTTCTTATTAGCCTTGGGATTCCCTTGGTAGATCTGCCCGGATCTGGTCAACAGGTTAACTTCCTTATCGGTTGCTTCTTGACTAGATTTCTTCAATGCTGCCAGGGTCAACGGAGGAGCTTTTTTGGCTACCGGCCACTGATTCTGACAGAGCTTAGCAATGGTGAGGGGCTGAGCTTGAGGATATTGAGCTTCACTGGTTCCTACCTGGGCAGCCTTCCGGATTGCTTCCCAAGTCATGGGCTTCTGAACCCGGGATTGCGCCGTCGTTCCTTGGATGGCCCACAGAGCTAGGGCATCTTCCGATTCATCCTCATAATCATGACTTGTCTTGCCCATAGTTATCATACAACAAGCGCTGCTATTCCCAGGGCTTGGTGGCCTTTCTTTTTCATCTTCGGTATAGTGCAGCCAATCTGGCTCCTTTTTGTAATACTCGGCACTAGAGATGATTATGGCGTTCTATATAGGAGGCGCATCCGGTATCATGCCAGTGTCCAGGACCTCTCTCAGAGCTGAAATACATTCGGGGAAGGTGATCTCTTCTTGGGTAATCCTGACATGGATTGTTACTTTGCCTCGTGGCGGATTTGATCTGACCATGGTTACCTTTTCATTGGGGAGGATGGGGGTCAGTCTCCCTTTTTCTAACAGATTTTCAACTATCTGCTTGGATCGGGTGTTCGAGAATCCGTTCCCCAAAGCATGGTAGGCAGTGTTGAATTCTATGACGTCTACATATTCAGCCCCAGGAAAATTCATAGCTTTCATGTCCTCGGTTTCGTGGTCATCCTCCGAAGTTTCTTCAATCTTATGACTGTCAGCCTCCATTTCATCATACATCTTTTTCCTTTCACCTTCGCAAACAGGGCAACCACAAGTAAAGGACAGACAATGTTCCCTTCCGCAGTTTGACGTAGCAGTTCGGTATATCTGGGTCTGGATGAGGAGTACCCGGGGTCCACTGTCGGGTGCGGGAGCAATTAAGAAGGCGTCATGCGGGTCCATGGGTATGAAGGCGACTGGGGAGACATTTAGGTCCATAACCCTTTTCAGCGATTCCATGCACTCGATGTGTTCGAGAGGCTCGGCAGTGACCCTTACAGTTTTGATGCCATCAGTTCTAGGGGAGGAAGAAAAAGACCCGATGATGTTTACAAATTCATCGTCTTCCGATTGCTGGAAACCTCCCTTTTCGACCAATGCTTCAATGAAATTTCTCCATTCGCCCACTAGGTCCTCATAGGGGACATTGTGCTCTAGGATTTCGGACTTGTATGGTTCTTCATGTGGTCTTTATTGTTCTTCATCCCTTGAAGTATCCGGGCATTGACCACAAGTGCATCTTACGAGGAGCACTTCGTGGGGGCCCGTTTCCATTGGTATCTGATCCGTATATTCTGGCGGCCCTTCATCGTCACTGGCCGACAACCAACCATTGTGCCCGGTGCCGATGAGGTCATTTCCGGCATGATTGTTCCAGACTGATTCTGGATCTTGGGCCTCAGTTGACTCCTCGCTCTCGTTGTCGTCGTCATCACTATCATCGGAATCGTCATCACTATCATCGGAATTGTCATCCCATACTGTTTGAACTTCGGCTAGGAGAGAACGCCGATCGAATCTATTAGGGGAGGATGGGTGCGTGCAACCGCAGAAATTGTCATAGGCCCCCAATGCTGGAAGTGGCGGTTGTGACTCAGCTTTTCCTCCAAGGAACTGTGGGGGAAGAGTGAGAGGGGGCGGCACGTATTTGACTCCAGGCAAGATATAGAAGCAATTTTCCTCCTCTAACTCTTCACTGTCCTCAGGATCGTACTCGGCTTCTCCTAGAACCAACTTGCAGAAGTGTATTAACTCAAGGTGCTCTTCGGCCTCTTTGCTGATAAGCCCCAACACAGGCGCTCGCCTAAAGCTTTCTTGTTCAATCCTTCTTGAATGTTCTAGCCATCTCGTGTAAATGATTTTCTCATGATTTGATCTGATCAGCCCCAGTTCTCCGGTGTCAGCTTTCCCTTCCTCCGAGAAATAGCGAGCTTCATATTCTTGCAAGAAACTCCTAACGTGGGACCAAGGAGGGTTGGTTTGTTCATCATCTTCGAGGTTGAGAGGGAATCCAAATTTAGGATCCTCGACAGGGTTGGTCGTGGGTATTTGGGGATTTTCATCGGTTTCCACATCTTCCTGGACATGCGAAGGCTCTCCGACTTCAATCATATTTGCTTGGTTATGGTTCCTTGGAAAAGGATTTTTGACTGTATTAGGCCCCTCGGGACCTTCCAACTTTCTTTGCTCTATCAAACCTTGGACTGCCTTTTTCAGAGTATAGCAATTATCTGTCAGATGTCCGTGGGATTGATGAAAAGCGCAATACTTAGAAGTATCCACGGGAACATTCGGATTCTTGGGTTGGAAGTTCTCCAAAGGCCGCAGTAAACCTTCTTTCACCAATCCTCTAAAGATGTCGTTCAGAGGCATTCTGAAGCTTTCGAGGTTTATGACCCGAGGTTTGGGCTCAGCTGGTTTTCTGGGAGCAAAAGAAGATGCATTATTACATTCCTTCCCAGCATAATTGATCACCTCTTTACCTTTAGCAGGAGCAGGAACAGTGTTGGAGGGAGGAGCCCTGTATCTATAGGCAGGTGCAGCAGCCGGCTGTTGATTGTAAGCCTTTTCAAATTTAGCCCCAGAATTGACCATTGCACGTAAGTCCGCGTAGGGGAAGTGGCTGAGGGAAGTTCTCAAATGCGGTTTTAGGCATGACTGGAAGATATCCTACTGTTCCTCCTCAGAAGGGGGAATGATCATCTCACTAAGTTTCAAAGTCCACCGCTTGTAAAAATCCTCGATATTCTCGTCGGGACGCTGCACTGTTGTTTGCAGATCAACTCTGTTTGTTTCCCATTCCAGATTAGCTTCGTACTTTTCGGTGAAGGCACTGGTGATCTGGTCCCATGTGGCCCTGGCCTCGGGCTTTAAACGAAAGAACCATTTCAAAGCACTGGACTTCAAAGAGAGGCTGAAATAGTCGGCCAGCTGCTGATTCGTGCATCCTTTAGCTTTCATTGCCAATGTATACGTGTCCAGATGAGTTTTCGGGCATGCAGTCCCATCAAACAGGTCTAGATTAGGAATCACAAACTTGTGGAGTAGGGGAACAATGGAGTCCGGGTCTGTAGGCTGGAAGGCAGATTTCTTAGCAGTTAATTCGGCAATCTGTGCTTTCATTTCCTTGTGTTATTCCATGAACCAAGCCAGGTGAGGGTCCTGTGGTGGAGCCATGGCGTTCAAGCCAGTGACCGAGCTGGAGAGAGGAGTTACCACTGGTGGCAGACTGGTGGAGGAAACGGCCGGTCCGGGGACATACGTGAAAACCTGTCCTTGGCCCAAATTACCCTGGGGAGTGTGAGTAGGAGCCTGGTGACAGACCGGTAGAACCTTGCGGCTTGCTGTTGACTTTCAATCGGCAAAGAGGGTGGAGGCAGGCCTGATGTAGCTGGGTAGCTCGGGTTTCCGGAGTGAGACCCGTAAGTAGGCTTAAATGCGGGCTGCTGTCCCTGGTTGTTGAATTGCATGCCTGGCTGTGGCGAGGGTGTATAATCGGGAGGATACTGCGGTCCTGGTGATTCTGATGAAACTGGGACAGGGGCTTGGTGGCCCATTGAAACCTGAGTGAGAAATGGGTTTGTGGAAGCTGTGTTAGGAGGAGCTGAACTAGCATCATTCCGAGGAGGGACTCCTGACTATTGCCCCGAACCAAACTGTGGTGGCATTCCAAACTGTTGTTGCGGCACTCTGAACTGCTGCTGTGAAGGTCCGGATTGATCGGTTCCAAACTGAGGCGGGATCCCAATTTGTTGTGGCATTCCAAGGTACCCCCAACCATGAGAAGACATTCCGTACTGATTTTGTCCCCATCAAGGAGCTATGCGCTTGGTTTGTCAGTCGAGTGCTTCATGGATCCGGTAGTCTGTAGTTGGGGAGCTGGCTGACCCAGAGATCGAGGAACATGGGCTCTGGTAGTAGTACCATAGGAGGTTGGTGGTGGCATCTTGGAGTAGTCAGGGCGACCAAGAGTGGGGTTGGGGTCCTCTTCTTCTTCCACGGTGAATGTGCCATCGGGATTGAGACCAGCGGCTAACCATGGCTCCTAATAGCCTCCAGAAGGCTATTCATCTGTTCTTCCTGTCGTTGTCTCATCTGAGTGGTGTTGTCCCCATCGTTACCAGCTGATGCAGACATTCTAAAATTCGGAGTCGAAACAAATGGTGAAGCTGACGATGCGCTTGATTCTTCCCAACTGATCAAACGGTGACCCGGTGCCCGGAACCAAGCTTTGTGAGGAGCTACGGGGGAAAGACACGAGGGTTCAGATGTTTGGGAATGAAGGAGGGTAAGTGTTTGGGCTTAGGGCTCATGCAACATGCAGTTATTTGTTCTTGTTTACTTAAAACGTGTTTTATTAAAGCCTAAGCGGTTGGAAAAGATTGCTCTTCTTTTTCGCAAACTATTCTAAGTCCTGGATCAGTGGGTCCCATCACTACGCCTGCGGACCCTCAACCTGTAACCTCGAACAAGGGTTCCGTAGGGCAAGCAGGTCCCACCGACCGAAAAGAAAATCGATCCTAAAGTTTGGCGGGTAATCGAGTCTTAACGCGTATTCGATGTAAATTACGGGCAAAGCTGACGTCAAAAGGTCAAGATCTTGTCCGGGGGCTCGACGAAAAGTCGACATGGTTTTGACTGATAACTGTCCATAATTGATCTTGACCCGTCGTCAGATAGGCCGTAATTAGACATGGCATAATCGTTAATCCTTGATGACTCAGTGTCATGTCGGGAGTCGGTCATAAGTTGTGCAAGTCAAAGTCAAAGTCAAGGCGCCACTCAAGATTCTATCAAAGTCCATGACGGAAAACTAGCATGACTCCGACTGTTAGGGTCTCCGAAAGATTTTGACTTGGCGTGCCGACTAAGGTTTGACTGGCACGGTGTATACACAGACAGGGCATGACATGGACCAAACTAAAAACTAACCGGATCTCGGACAAAGTGTGTCACGGACAAGTGCATGGTCGACACGAGGCTCCAAGGGATGTTTGGGTAGTCCCGTGCTCGCACCGAGAGGCGTAATAAGGCCAAACGGGCTGCTACTGGGATTTTCCCGGGTTAAGGACGTAGTGTGCAGTGTAAAGCCAAGTGCGCGTAGTGTGCGGCAGTCTATCTTCCTTTTCTGAGTAAAATAGAAATTTTCAGATGTGTTTTAAAAGCATGATGCATGCGAAAGATTTTGAAAATGAATTTTTTTTTGAAAATATTTTTGAAAAAAAATATTTTGAAGCAAATAAGCACATAACCACATAACCACAAGATTCAAACAGTTAAGGAAACCGGTCCGACAGTCAAAATTTTGACTTTTCCGAGGCGGCCAAAAGATAACAACGCGAAATGTGCATAACAAACACACACACAGTATAAATGGTTTCAAATGCCGGGACGGAAGTTTGACCCACAAAAGCTTTTCTCTTTTTTTTTTTTTAAATTATACCGGTACGTGGCTTTGTTAGACCATAATTTATCCCAAGCCCCGGGTTAGGAAGCGGTACAGGAAGCTTAATGGTTTCCACCTATATACCAAATACCATTTTTTTATTATATTTTTTTAAAAAAAATAAAGATAAAGCTTATTTTTAATATCCCCAGCGGAGTCGCCACTGTGATGTACCCGATTTTTGAAAATCAAACGGAGTCACCACGCCGTTTTTATTTTAAGGGCCAAAACTTTGAAAAATGCCCAAAAATGAGAGAAGTGAGTTCGAATGTCACGTTACACTCCGGGAAGAACGTTAGGGTTCACCCGGAATGCCACGTAAAACGAGTCTTCCTAATTTAAACCCATTTGTGTGTGTGTGTGTGTGTTTTGCAAAAGGAATTTTCTGGAAATAAAAGTTTTGACTGGACTGGACTGAAATTTATCAAAACAGTGTGCTTCTGTGAGTAAAAAAAAAGACTGAAAAAACAAAATGTCTGTCCCTTACATTCATGTCCGCGTGGACCAGAGTGAGGGTCAATTCTGTCCGCACGGAAGGGACAGTAAATATTCCTTTTTGCAGCTTTCCAATCTTATTCTGTAAATTCCAGAAGGTCAACTGGAGTTACAGAATCAGAACTGGAGTTTGCAATAGAAAATGATAAGTAAAAACATTTTTGAATTTTGCATCCATGCTTGTCCCCACTTTCTTTAGGCTTTGATTAGTGATCACTAAACATGATTAGTGGTGATCTAATATATCAAGCCATCCTTAGGGTACATTAGGACTTGGAAGCACGTCATTTGCTTGGGATGGGGAGATTTAACATAAAACAAAGATTAATGTGTGAAAATTGAATTTAGGTTAAGGGTGTATCAACTTTAGAGTGGATTTCTAAGGTGGTCATTAGGATGACCATCTTTGAGATCTTTGAACTCGATGTATCAACTTCACCCTTTTTGTAACCTAGGAACCTTAATGATCTTCATCCATGGAAATTGTTCCAAGGTGAAGATCTTAGGTTAGGGAAAAGCATTTACAAGGAAGTAAAACAATTTAGACCATTTAAAATGGTCATCCATGGAAATTTATTCCAAGATGACCACATTTTAGGTCATGTAAGAACTAATAACATAAAAGAAATTGAAAATAAGAATATGGTCCATTTAGTGTGATCATCCATGGAGATGAACTCCAAGGTGACCACACTTTAGGCCAAGAGATCAAGTAACAACTAGTTTATGTAAAGAGAAGGAACAACAAGCTAAAAAAAATATGGATCCTTGTAGAGAAACATCCATGGAGATGAACTCCATGGAGATCCTCTTGGATCTAGGACAAGAGATGAAGAACAAGTATATGAACAAGTTACATCTTTAAAATATGAGATGTATGCATGGATGAGGGAGATTAGGATAAGGAGAAGGAGGGTTTACCAATGGTTGTACCCTATCTTCCTTGGATTTGTGTTTGGGGCTTGAATTTGATCAAGATTTGTGTTGGGATTTTGTGTTTTTACTTGATGTTTAGGCTGTTTTATGGGTTTTTTGTGAATATAACAGTAAGGGTTCGAATACTGGATCTCTTAAACTGAGAGAGAATGATATTATTTATAGGCTAATTTTAGGTTTCAAAGGTGTCCGCGCGGACGAGACTGAGTCTCATTCCTGTCCGCGCGGATGGGAGTGTTGGCGTGCCTGATTTTGTAGAAAGCAGTTTTGGCTGCTTGCATTTAATGAAAAGTTGGTCAATTGCTTGGAAATGACTCTTCCCAGGGAGATCCAACCTATTTTTGTTGTTCCTTTAAGGTCCTTCCTTGTTTAAATTACCTTAGGAAGTGACCAAAATGCCCTTAAATGATTATTTGACGTGAAAAACGTTAAATTGGGCTGAAGGAACATTGGCGGCTCAGATTGGGACACTTACACCACAGTCTACGGCGACAGCGTCACCACCGAGGGGACCAGCACCAACGCCATTCCAGTGTTAGAGATCAAGCATGATGATGACATGGCATTAACTAGATTCACTCTGGAAACCTCCAAGATCCAAATATGCAACGTGGACCTTCCACTGTTTCAAGACAAAATTCCTCCTGCCATGAAGATGAAGAAACTCATGAACTTCATCCCAGAACTGGGGCTCGTCAAAAGGTTACAAGGCCAACACCAAGTCATCAAAGTCAAGGACCAAACCATGGTCCAAGGGCTCGGTTATGTGCCAAAACCGGCGACATCGGGAAAACAAAGGCTCGCCCGCACAGCGACGGCCGCAAAGGGAACCTCCGACGGCACACCCAACCTCCAACCTTACGGTTTCGACCTCGCTTATTACTTCACCAAGAGCAGACGGCGGAAGCGAGGGGGACCAACAAGGGAACCGGCAGAAGCGGGCGGGGACCGACAGCAGAACTAAGGGGACCGACAGTGGAACTGATGAAGATGAGAAAAAAGCAGGGAAAGTCAGAACAGAGATTACAGAATGAATGGAAAAGCTAACACGGGACCTCAAGCGTTTCAGAGGACTCAAGGCTAATCCGATAAGGGGAGTGTTCCTCGACATCACAACTCTACCTGGACTAATTGCCACCACATTTCAGCATGAGTACACATTCAAAGGAATCCCAGACATTGAAGAGCAACTCGAGACACTCTTCACGGGAAACAGACTGTTCAGGTCAGCCACCGAGGCCACATTCAAGACAGTAACTCCAAAGCAGAAGGAACCAGAATTCATAGAAGACGCTCTCAGTGGACCCGCTCTACAGAGTCTTTTTGAAGAAGTCATAGAGGTGCCAAACGATTGACCTGGGCTCCAAAAACAGCATGATCGCCATGATTGGGACAGCGAAGCCAAGCCTCTCGACCCCAGAATCCTCATCAAGCATCAGCCAATGCCGCGAAGAAGCTGGGTAACTTTCACCGGACGAGGGCAAGCCGAGGGCGAAATGGAAGACAAGTTGGGCTGCACCCACATCTCCCTAAACTCGGTCTCGAACCCTGCGAGTCGGTCCTTGTTAAAGTCCGAGTCCTCTGAGTCGTCCAACGGCCTTACGCCGGAAGACTATGATAATGTAGCCAACAATGTATTCCCGTTCGCATGTAATGAAAAGTCTGACCTTTTGAAGTATCCCCTCATTGCCACTTTAACAATTGATAAGTTAACAAACAACTTAAAAGACGTTAATAATGAATCACTTGATAAAGAAGCAGACACATTAAATGAACAATACATTAAAGAAGTTCTCAAGCGTGTAGTAGACCAAGAGGACAATCGGGCCCAGGCTGCAGAAGAGGTTATGACCAAAGTGAACACTGGGGTCGGTGCAAGAGCCTAAAGAGACACAAGTGGGCGGTTTCTTCGCCGATGCGAGAAAAAAGAAGCCACGATAAACCTCCTCGAGGAGTATGTTGACGTGTTCGCTTTGGTCATATCGGGACATGCCGGGACTCGATCCCTCAATCGTGGAGCACGGAATTCCCCTGGATCCCGAGAATCCAGGCCAACGTCACAGAGAGAAATTGCGCAAGATCGAAGCCGAGTGGTCCTTGCAAGTGAAAGAAGAGATTGAGAAAATGCTCCGCGTTGGTTTCATCGGAAGTAATTGAGTACCCGACTTGGCTCTCCAACATCGTGACGGTCACCAAGGCCAATGGAAAGGTCGAGATCTTTGTGTGGATTTCCGAGATCTCAACAAGGCCAGCCCTAAAGATGATTTCCCATTGCCCAACATCGACATGCTAGTCGACACCACGGAAAATTTCGAAGTAAAGTCCTTCGTGGATGGGTTTCACTTGGGATACAATCGAGATCAAAATGTTTGAGGAAGATCAAGCAGAAGTTGCTTTCACCACTCCGTGGGGACATCTTGCTACACGGTCATGTCGTTCGGTTTAAGAAACTGTTTGGGGCTACTTACGATCGGCTGCAACTGACCCTCTTCCATGACATGATTCACAAAGGAAATCGAAGTGTATGTCGACGACATGATCATCCACTCCGAGGATCGGACATGCGGCACATGACGGATGCGAGAAAGTTCTTCAACGAGACTCGAAAGCACTCCATGAGATTGAACCTGCGAAGTGCACCTTCGGCGTCAAGCGAGGCAAAGTACTAGGGTACATGGTTACAGAAAGAGGTATCGAAGCCGATCCCAAGAAAATCAAGGCCATCATCGACATGAAGCCGCCTCAGACACTGACAGAAGTGAAAAGTTTTATGGGAAGACTTCAGTACATCAGTCGCTTCATCAACCAGTTGACATCTCTCTGCGAGCCAATGTTCAAGCTGATGAAGAAGAATGCCGACATCAAATGGGACTCCGAGTGCCAGATAGCTTTCAAGAAAATCAAGACATACTTGGTGAATCACCCAATCTTGTGCCTGCCACATGAAGACAAGCCACTCCTCTTATACTTGACAGTAACAGACACGTCAATCGGAGCAATGCTGGCACAAGAACAGAAAGATTCCAAAGTTGAGCATGCAATCTACTTCGTAAGCCGAAAGCTTCAGGGAAGTGAACTCGGCTACTCAGCATTAGAGAAAACTTGTACCACCTTGGTATGGGTAGTCGGGAAACTAAAACACTACATGCAGTCACATTCAGTGCTCCTGGTCTCCAAGATAGACCCCGTCAGATATCTCTTCGACAAGCCATCTCTGTCAATGAGACTGGCCAAGTGGTCATTCTTCCTTGCTAAATTCGACATCAAGTACGTGGTCAGAAAATCAACAATGGGCAGAGTAATGGCGAGATCGAGGTGGCGAGACTTCCCAAGCGGTGAACTAAGGGTCACGATCCGCAATTTCCGGATGACGGAATCTTTTCACTTGACAGGCGCAAACCGATGGCAACTCTTCTTCGATGGGGCGGCCAACAAGAAGGAAATGGTATTGGAATGCTCCTTGTCGATCCCAGGACGAGCACGCTCCCATAGCCATCAAGCGAATTTTGAAGCAACCAACAATGCGGCGAGTATGAAGCTTGCGCGGCCGGTGCAGAAGCCGCTCTCGAGCGCAACATCTCGAAGCTGGAAGTATACGGAGACTCGGCATTGATCATCAATCAAGTGTCCAACAAATGGAAGACGATAGATTACGGCCTCCCGAAGTACCACACGTACATGGAGGAGCTCATTGCTCGGTTCAAGGACATCTCTTTCCATTATTTGCCAAGAGACGAGGAACCGCTTCGCGAGATGCCACAGCTACCCTCGCATCTCTTGTCGAAATTCCCAAAGGGAAATTAGTAAAACCTCTCAGAATAGGTAGACGGGAAACACCCGCTTACTGCTGTGAGATCGAAGTTGAACATGAACCAACCGACGAACCCTGGTACAATCAAATCTACCAGTACCTCCAAAACGGAGAAGCTTCCTTCAAAAATTAAGATGGAAAGTACAAAGAAGGGATCAAAGCCAAAAACATGATTGCACTAAAACACCTGGCATCCCATTTCGTCATTTTGGGGGTATGTTGTACATGAAACGCCACCAAGGACCACTCCTACGGTGTGTAAATAAAGAAAAGGCCAGCGAGCTAATGAACGAAGTTCACAACGGAACCTGCGGCCCGCACATGAACGCCAGAGCATTGACACAGATCATCCTCCGTATGGGATACTATTGGGTATCAATGGAAACAGACTGCATCCAGTTCGTCAGAAGCTGTGACAAATGTCAACGGTTCTCCAACCTCAATCACATCCCTCCTCATGAACTCTATTGCATGACTACGCCATGGCCTTTCGCCACATGGGGAATCGACGTCATCGGCAAAATCACTCCACCAGGGAGCAATGGTCACGAGTTCATTCTAGTCGCACTAGACTACTTCACCAAATGGGTAGAAGCCGGATCGTACAAGTGCTTGAATTCTAAAAAGGTGGTCGAGTTCATCAAAGAGAACATCATGTGCCGATACGGAGTGCCCAACGAGATCATATCCGACAATGGGACCCACTTCGAAGGAGATTGTGACCAACTGCTGACCGAATTCAGAGTTACACGCCACAAGTCTTCTCCCTACAGACCACAGACTAATGGTGCAGTAGAGGCAGCAAACAAGACTCTCGCAATGATAATCAGAAAGATGACCGCCAGAGGTCAGGATTGGCCCGAGAAGCTACATCTAGCCCTGCGGGGATCTGAGAACATCTGTCGGAACTGCCACAGGGGAGACTCCGTTTGCACTTACATACGGAATGGAAGCAATGTTACCCGTGGAATTGGAAATTCCATCCCTCCGAGTCCTCTTGGAAAACGGGATCAATGAAGTCGAATGGCTACAGAGCCGTCACGACGAACTTGCTCTACTCGACGAGCGCAGATTGAAAGCCATGGAGCACACTCGTGCCTACCAAAGCAGAATGGCCCGAGCGTTTGATAAGAAAGTCAAGATCCGAGACATCAGAGAAGGCGACTTGGTGCTAAAGGAAAAGCCTCCTACGCAGACCAATCCCCTCGGAAAGTGGGAGCCTACCTGGATAGGCCCGTTCGTGGTACAAAGAATCTTCTCCGGAGGAGCCATGAAGTTAGCAGATTTGGACGGGAACCCTTTCGTTAACCCCATGAATGGAAGCAAGCTATGCAGATACTTTGTTTGAGGAAGAGCACGAGTCAACTCTCCTTCCCCATACACCACCCCTAAGTAAAATTAAAGTGCTAAAAGAGTAATACCCAACTGGATACATTCCCGATAATGATCCAGGTAAAAAAACAGGGTCACACTTCTTTTGTCTTTGTTTTCTCACATGTCACCTAAAGTGTCGAACTACGGTGACTGAGCCCACTTAGTCCAATTGTAAAAGGGGAACGTAGGCAGCCATCATTGGTTCGGTCTCAAAAACAAAAAAAAAACAAATAAGCATCAATTGCTTGTGTTTCGAAAAACTCTTTTCAATTAACCTACAAATTCATTACGGATAAAACAATCTTTGATGAGTTCAAGCACGGTCAACTCTTGACTCTCTACACGCTAGCAAAACTACAATAAAACATTAATCAATTAATGTGTACGCAATGAGTGGGTGGATACTCGGACGGCAAGGTCAACCTAGTCTCCGTACTTGGTCCTTCATCCTTCTTCCCCTTCCCTTTTCCGTGGCGAGTATTCTTCACCTTCACGGGGAATATTCCCGTAGTCCTTCTACCGGCTCGGGGACCCTTCCGACGCCTCCGTCAAGCCGGCGGCCAATGCGGCCCTTTCCCTAGCTCTATCTTGAGCTGCCTCTCTTCGAGCCATCATGACCGTGCTTTGATCGGCCTCCCGACTAGCATTAGCCTCATAGTCAGGCATGTCGTCCCCAGTACGATCCTGAGGGTTAGCCCCCACTTTGGCCCTCCTCAAAGTTGAGCCGTCAGGATAATCAAGGCCCAACAGCTCCCTCCGTCTCCACAAGATGGCCATCTATGTCTCCCTAATAAACTCTTCGTACCAGTTCGAATCTTTGCGTAGACGAATAATGCCCCCTCTCGGTGAAAGAGAACCTAGCGGGGAAAGGACGTGTATTGCCACAGCCGCGTGAGAAGCAATAACGTCGAAGGATCTTCCATCGGCGGAGATCCCACCTCGAAGGTAGCGGCATGATCCAGGCCGTCGGTGGCTTTGCTCCGGCCCGTCTTGTCGCGGCACCAAGGATGGAATGTAGAAAGCGATGCAGGACAACCCCGGTACTACGACAACCAAAAGACCCTCTGAGCGGTCCGACAAGTTTGTAGCTTCCAATGAGGAACCCATCATCGCAAGTGATGCGTGCGGAGTACGGCCATCGAGCTCCGGTTCGGCTGATCGCCCCCTATCACCGGAAGGACGTCGAGAAAAGGACCAAGCGTCACAAGACACTGGCACCTTGGGCATCATCTGCAATCTCTCCCTCAACCACATAGTGAGCATAGCGGGACTCCCTCCCCACATGTATCGGCTGCCGGTCGCCATCCGACCTATGCCCAGGAACGTCTCGCCCAGGATCAAAGACACGATGTCTCCCCCATTCCGGCCTTTGCCTCACCGAGTCCGGATACACTGTGATGGCACTCACCCAGGGACGTGAACGTGAACAAAGTAGCAATCGCTCACAGAGCAAATGCGTCCCACGCAAAAATGCTCCCCTCGACACCGGCAAATTTATCGGGCAGCCCCGAAATGTCGACATAATCTGTGTTCAGTATTAGCATCCGGTATGCTTCTTCAGCTGAGATACCAAGCAGAGACACTAACTTCTCAACAGAGGCCATGCCACCCGCCAAGGAAGAACTAGTTGTTCGTCTCGGGTCCTCCTAAAATGGCGAAAATCTTCAAAAGTGGGAGTGATCTCGTTGTACGAAAAGCTGTACACATGCCTCCGTACGTCCCGAAACGAGCCGCGGCTCTCAAAGATCCCAATCGCGCATGAGCTCCTTGAAAGCCCAAACAGATTTCATCCCGTAACAACCCTCGAAAAAGCCCTTGCTTTGCCTCGTGTGGTGCCGTACCTGACGGAAATTGTCCAAGTATCGCTCTTGCATACGAGATGATAGCCTAGGAAATGGAGCCATGTAAAAAGCAAAGAAAACCTTCAAGAATTTGAGAGAAAATCGGTTGATTGATCGAAGGAAACGTGCTTGATTTTACAATTGCAAAAGGCGACGCAATTTAAAAGCGGAAATTGAGTCCAAGTCCGTAGGATTTGTTTCTCAAGTTGGGTCAACTCTGTGACCCATTTGCTTTCAATTTGAAACATTTCCAAACCATACCTGTTGAAGCCTCTTTGAAGCTGCGTGCACCCTAGTTTCAATCAACCACTTGCCAACACCACTTCCGCCAGGGCTCGTGCAACGGTGCAATTAATTAAATAACGGTGCATATAGGCATAAATTTTGACCAGATTCGAATTTTTGTGCATGTTTCATTTTTATTTATTTTTGATCAACCTACTTGCTTATTTGCCAAAAATAAAAGAAGGTAATCACTAAATAAATGTGCAAAATACGGAGTTCCGCCTCAAGGGCGCCTTTTCAAGTACAAGTCAAATCGTTTGGACAATACACACATTTTGTCTAAAAATAAAGCAAAGAGGACTACTCGAGTCTGCTCGTCATCCGAGCACTCGATGTCTTGCCCGCGGCGGCGGGTCCACCGAGGGGCGGGTACTCTCCAAATTCCTCCGGGCGGGAATACGAGAAAGGCCGCCTCTGCTCTGTGCCCTCGAGGACTCTCCTGTTCCGCCGGAAGGCGGCCAAATCCCTACGTAAAGTCTCCCCACCCAGTCGTGGAGGCGAGACGAACCTCTCGCTGAGATGGCCTAGATGGCCTCGGCTCATGCGGCCGCACTCCTCAGGGAATTGCACGCGGGAACTCCACGAGTCTCTGGCGTAGTTGGCCCACCCGTCCAAGCTTGTCTCACGGCACAGTTGTACGTACGGCCAGACACCTGCAAACCAGGAAAGTCGTCAAAAGATAAGCAGACAGCACAGATGCAACATTTGCAGAATGCTACTATCAAATACAGGAAATCAAATCAAAGCACTCACAATAGCATTGGGGTCCACTCTGTACCGAGGCCTCGTCTCCTCCGAAATAGGGATCACCAATCGCCTGCGAGAACCATCCAGCCCCTCATACGCCAGCCTAGCGCGAGGGAGCAGGTAGTCTCGGGGATATCCAGGGCCCTTGCCCTCCCTGTGCAGCACCTGCGGGCTCCTCAGCCTCATCCTCAAGAAGATGTCATAGTCGGCACCCTCTATGATAAACTCGGTATAGAACACGCCATGTCTATATCGCTCCAGATCCTCCATCGGTATCAACAAATGATGCTACATGTGTGGAGGCGGGTCCATCGGCACCAAAGGAAGGGATCCCGGACCATGCTGATAGGTCACCCTCTCCCCAGATACATCGCGTCATAGTGAAGTCTCACCAGCAGCTTCCGCCGACGTGTGACCTCTCTAGCAGCCTGGACCACACCAACATTAATCCGGTTCCACTAAGTCAGCTGGATCCGCACAGAAAACTCTCAGCTCAGGGCCAGAGACACCTCCTCGTAAGTCAGCCGAGTACCCTCCCTCGATGACAC
Source organism: Adenophora triphylla var. japonica (assembly GCA_022495995.1). Classification (NCBI taxonomy): domain Eukaryota; kingdom Viridiplantae; phylum Streptophyta; class Magnoliopsida; order Asterales; family Campanulaceae; genus Adenophora; species Adenophora triphylla. The sequence goes on along the minus strand of JAFEMH010002969.1, from coordinate 279,567 downwards.
CAACTTCTTTGCCTCCTTCTGCCAAATCAACATGGCAGGGAACAAGGACTCATACGCCTCCTTGATCTCCCATCTCTGCGGGCGAAACACCTCCAACGCCCACACCTGTCAAGCACATGGAAAGTTATGTCAGCTACAAAGCGGATACATACGAGTACAAAATGAGACAAGGAAGAGAAAAAGACAGGAACTTACATCCAAAGCAAACGAGAAGCAGCATAAGGTGTTCTCCTCTCCCCGCGAGAACCTATCCAAGGCGTGGTAGAGCTCGGCCAGTCCAGCCTCCCCCATGCAAACCCCCTTACGGCATCCAGATCAGTCAGTGAGCCGAGCAAAGGGAAGTGAAAGGATGTGTCAGAAGTAGGAAACAGGGTCGCTGACAAAGCAAACCATATGAACCCTCGAGCCAGACACTCTGCGGTCAACCTCGGAGACCCCTCCACATAAGCAATAATACCCTTCCTCAGATGAGCCTCCATCGGCTCGTACCGAATACCTAAGCCCCTGGCATCAACAATATCAAAACCCGGCGGCTCAACAAGCGCCGGTGTAGCCATCCACCCACACCAGTGTGTTGCCCCAGAATGGCAAACCCGTGATCGCCGCAAAGTCAGTGGGAGTCACAGTCGCCTCCCCCCACCTGAAGTGAAAAGTGTGGTTCGTGCCTCAACAGTACTCGCTCAAAGCAACGTACAAGGCCCTCGCTCTCTGCGTCGAAGCCACCGCGGCTACGGCACTGATAAACCCAGCCAAACCGGAGTCAACCACAAACTGCTGTGGACTCCTCTCTCTGTCCCAAGCCTCATTCGGGAGTATCTCTCACAGTGCTCTAACTTCCTCGAAGGCTCCCCGGATCTTCAAGTTACGAACATCAACTGTCCCTCGCCCCTGCAGATGAACACGGCAAGAATACGTTAATACAGAAACGACATCAACAGAGTGCGCGAACGCATGTCAAAATGATGCAACACAGTGATAGTTCTCATTTTCCTAAAATATGTCCATCCCGGTTGGAGTATTAACGGTCCAAGATCCCAAAATTTCAAAACATTTCGAAAACTCCGTCGAATTCGGAACTTTCAAGCATTTCGAACATTTCAAAAATTTACTCCGTCCCAAATTAAACTTACTTTAATTTCTGAAAGCACCTCTAGGCATGGAATTTTGCAACCAAAATTTTTATGTCATCTACCCATGTGTCAATTGAACTACACTCTAGTCAATTTCGACAAAGGCGCATAGCAAAGTCAAAAGCCCCAATTCAGGCACCAAGAACCCTAACTCATTTCTAGTCAGATTCCTAACATTTAAAGAATGCACATTCTTAAAATTAACGGAATTTAAAGGAAGTTTACCTGTCTTTCGATCCCTCCCTTGGATTTGTGAGTGTCCCGAGCCGGATAGAACTCCGTCGGATTCAAAGGAAGAACGGTGGTTCGAATGTTCCTCATCAACCTCGCAAAATGGGAAGAGTTTTTTCTCTCCTTCCTCGCCTGAAAGTATGGAAAATGGTTCAGTTTTGCGTCGGCCTTGGCGCTGATTTGAACCTGGTCAAATTCAGGTTGAGTCCGGCGGGACTCTTTTTGCAGCTGAAAAGATTCCTTGCCAATTTGGCCCCTCAACTTCTCGCAATTTCAATTTTACCCCTTTTGGACCCCAAAAGTGTAAAATTTCCCCAAGTTAGACCTTTCTAACACCCACTCCCCCGAGGTTATATTCCCAGTTAGTTTTCACTAACGTTCGTCTCCAGACATTAAATTCCCAGTTAGTTTTCACTAACGTTCGTCTCCAGACGTTAAATTCTCAGTTAGTTTTCACTAACGTTCATCTCCAGACGTTAAATTCCCAGTTAGTTTTCACTAACGTTCATCTCCAGACGTTAAATTCTCAGTTAGTTTTCACCAACGTTCGTCTTCAGACGTTAAATTCCCAGTTAGTTTTCACTAACGTTCATCTCCAGACGTTAAATTCTCAGTTAGTTTTCACTAACGTTCGTCTCCAGACGTTAAATTCCCAGATAGTTTTCACTAACTTTTGTCTCCAGACATTAAATTCTCAGTTAGTTTTCACTAACGTTCGTCTCCAGACGTTAAATTCCCAGTTAGTTTTCACTAACGTTCGTCTCCAGACGTTAAATTCCCAGTTAGTTTTCACTAATGTTCGTCTCCAGACGTTAAATTCCCAGTTAGTTTTCACTAACGTTCATCTCCAGACGTTAAATTCTCAGTTAGGTTTCACTAACGTTCGTATCCGGACGTTAAATCTCAAGTCGACGTTTGACATTCAAACGCTCACTTCCGTCTCAAACCGACGTTTGACATTCAAACGCTCATTTAAATCTCAAGTTGACGTTTGACATTCAAACGCTCATTTCCGTCTCAAACCGACGTTTGACATTCAAACGCTCAGTCCCGTCTTCGGACATCAAGTCACAACTCCGTCTCCAGACGTTTAAATTCCCATTGGTTTTCACCAAAGTTCACTTCCCCGGCCGCCAGTCGTAAGCCCGATCGTCCCACTTCAGCGGCCATCAAGGTAAGCCAGCACAACAATCCCTCTTCGGCCGCCCTAGTAAGCCCGAACACCTTTTCACTCCAGCAAGTGAACGTTCACTTCCCCGAACGCCAGTTGTAAGCCCGATCATCCCACTTCAGCGGCCATCAAGGTAAGCCCGCACAACAATCCCTATTCGGCCATCATCGTAAGCACGAACATTCCTCCCCAGCAGGATCCTAAGACCATCCATCTAAGAAGAAACGTCAATCAACCCCCTCAGCTCCTAACTGACCCCGTTAGCACTCTAGATGCTTTTCCCCAGCAATGTGTCAGTCTCTCCCGAGACCACATCCCGTTCCTAACCCCGTCGTTAGAACGTCAATCCTTTCGTGTTGTTAATAACGCCAGTTTAACACAACCATTCCCATCATTGCCACCCTATCCCCGGCGGATAAACCTGGCCGTCATCATAAGTCCAGCACTCAAGGCACGAACGCCTTCATCTCAGGATAAATGCATCCTCCCAACCCCGGTCTGAGGTACCACACGCCCTCGTATGTTTTAGCAACTCCGGTCTGAGGCGCCACACACCCTCGTATGTTCTAGTAACTCCGGTCTGAGGCACCACACGCCCTCGTATGTTCCAGCAACTCCGGTCTGAGGCGCCACACGCCCTCGTATATTTCAGCAACTCTGGTCTGAGGCGCCACACGCCCTCGTATGTTTCAGCAACTCCGGTCTGAGGCACCACACGCCCTCCTATGTTCCAGCAACCCTGGTCTGAGATGCCACACGCCCTCGTATATTCCAGTAACACCGGTCTGAGGCGCCACACGCCCTCGTATGTTCCAGCAACCCCCGTCTGAGGCACCACACGTATTCATATGTTCAGTAATCCCGGTCTGAGGTGCCACACGCCCTCGAAGGTTTCAGAAATCCCAAGTTCAGACGCCTCACAATAGTCTACATTTAGGTTCAGGTACCTCGCAATGGTCTCACTCAGGTTTAGATGCCTCACAATAGTCTCACTTAGGTCAATGTCCCCATGCGCTGCTCCTTGCACCTACGAACTACGATCGGCTTGATTCCCGCTCGGGATATGTAGGAATCCTTTCGCTAAGGGTCCAGCCAGCTGATCGCCCCGGTCTTTCAAAATAAGGCATCCCACGATTTAGATCCTTATCTTTTTTCAACGACCCCACTTCCTTCGAAAGTGACATCGCAGAGGGGCTAACTGTAAGTACCCAAATCCGGGTAGCCAAAATCCGTTAGAAGTTAACCGGAATCCGTTAATTGGCCCGCTCCAGGTTAATCGGAACCTGTTAAGCTCCCCGTTCTCAAGCCAACGAGACATCTCGGGACTGCCCCATGCATCCCAACGTCAAAGCATACTCAACACACATCGTCGCACGTAAAAGTACAGCTTCTCCTGAAAAACGCACAACGTCAAAGTCCCGAACATATCAAAATCCAAGGAATCCCGAGCGATAACCAACTCACGGTGAACGCCAAACGTTCTTCCCAAGGGGTAACTTAACTTCCGGACCCAAATCCTTTTTTTCAAAGTTTTGAGGAAATCAAAATGGCGTGGCGACTCCGTTTTTCAATTTAAACCGGATGTCTTCAAACCAATGTGAGGCGGTGACCCCTTACACGAGAAAGCGGTTCAATTTCTCAAATAAAAAAAAAGAGCCGCGATCTTGGGCACCATATCCACAGTTTGGCGACTCCGCTGGGGACTAAACCAAAAGAAAGCTTTCATTTTTAAATTAAAAAAATGATACTTGGTATATGGGTGGAAACCATTAAACTTCCTGTTATCGCCTCCTAACACGAGTCTGGGATAAACTATGGTCTAACAATGCCACGTACCGGTATCTTTTCGGGAAAAAAAAAAGAAAAGAAAAGCTTTTTTGAGTGGGTTAGCCTTCCGCCGTGGATCCGATTCTTGTTCTTGCCTTCTTTTCCTTGCATTGCATTGCATTGTTGGTTTTTGGGATTGTGCACATTCTGGATACTGAACAGGAAGCTTTCTGGAGCTGAATTGGTGCCAAAATGTTCGGGGAAACAACCTGCAAATGAAAAAAAATGGAACCTGGAAAATTGATTGATGCAGCCGTACGGCTTGATCCTCCCTGGATCCTGGCCGGGCGGCTTCATTGGCAATTCCACCAGGACAAAATCTGAGGTTAATCTGGTAGCTTAGGCAGCTTGGGGCTATTCAGTTCCAAGACTGCCCGGGCTCCAGAAAATTTACGTGTTTAACTGTTGCATTTTCCCCCGTCCCGAAAAATCATTCCTTTAAAACACATTTCTGAAAATATCTGTTTTAACTCAAAAAGGAATATTTTTAGGAGGCCGCACACTACGCGCACCTTATATATCCTGTACACTTTGCACGCACTTCCCTTTAACCCGGGGTGGTTGTTCAGCTGCATTCACAGACAGTATTACGGTGCTCCCGGGTGCGCACGAAATCATTCCAAACTCCCCATGACAGCCAGTTTCGACCAATGCACAGTCCGTGTCACACATTTTAAAACCGTGACTTTTGGTTGGTTTTTGGTCTAGACCGTGTCATATAGCCCAATTGCATACCCCCGTAAAGGTCAAACCTTAGCCCATGTCGAGAGTCAAGATCCTTCGCGCAAGCGAAACTCTGGTGAATTTCGCCAAGGAAAATTGACTTTGACTTTGACCCGCACGGGGATACGTAAAGGTCAAACCTTAGCCCATGTCGAGAGTCTAGACCCTTCGCGCAAGCGAAACTCTGCCGAAATTCTGCCAAGGAAAATTGGCAGAATCATGACTCCGGCATTGACTTTGACTTTGACCCGCACAGGATACGTAAGAGCCAAGCCCGAGTCCGTGCCAAAAATCCAAAGATCTTTCGCACAAGCGGAGCTCTGCCGAAATTCCGACAAGGAAAAATTGGCAAGATCTTGACCCGGCATTGACTTTGACTTTGACTCACGCAATGTATGCAACAAAGTTCAATGTGACACAGGCTCATCCGGCTTTTATCGTCCGACCCATGCCTATTATCTTCTTGGACAATGCCAAAAAGTCAAAACGTCAATCGCGCAAGCGAAACTCTGCCGAAATTCCGTTAAGGCTGAAAGACGAGACTTTCCCGGCATTGCCTTGACTATAATCTGCATCGCTCGTGCATTAAAAGTTCCTATGACCCACGAGACCCATTTGGAGCGTTCTTCTCTCTCGGTCGGTGGGATCCGCGTACCCTATAGGACCCTCGCCCGGGGTTGTCCACCCTGGGAGGTCGAAATACAGGTGGAACACGAGGGGCTTATAGACATAGTGACGGAACCCACTGATCCAGGATCTAGAGTAGTTGCGAAAAAGAAGGGCAACCCCTTTTCCAACCAAATAGAAATTAATAAAAGACACTGCTTTTAAGTAAACTGAAAGATTCTTAATTTGCATATTGCTTGAGCCTTCAGCCTAAACACCTACCCCAAAGTCTAAACCTTGCCTATCCCTTTCCCGCAATGAGAAAGAATCGGGTGAGAATATCGGGTCAGCAGTTTGTCGGCGCAGGGGTCTCAGATAATCCATCAAAATTGTCAGTCTCAACTTCCAGTGTAAAGAATGGCCAATGTGGTAATTAACAATGGTGATAACCAAGTACTTGGAGGGGTCGTCCCAGCTCAACCCAGACCCCACATCTGGTATGATGTGTGTGATTTTAACGGCTGCTTAGAAGATGCTTATCAAGATTGGATTAACGAGGATGCTCCCTCAATAAAGAAGAAGAAGAGGAAGTCCATGCAACAGAAATTGAAGGAAAGGTATGAAGCAGGAGACAAAAGTGTGGGAACTCTAGGAGAGCCCTCAGGCAAATTCGACTATTATGTCAGTTACGCCAAGGAGCCCGCCAAGGAACCAGTCAGCCAACACAAAGTCCAGCCCGACACTCCCGTCATCACTGATCCTTTTGAGGCAGAGAACTCTGAGTTTGTTGCCATTGTGAAGTTCAATGAAAAGCTAGTAGACTTGGAGACCGAATACAAGACTCCCATAGACTACATGGTTAATCAAGGTAGAATCAAAGTCTCTCCCGAAGAAGACTTCATCAGCATCATCCAGGCCAACCCTCCTATTGGCTACACAGACAAGGTTGTGATATCAAAGATTGGTAGAGAGAAGATGACTTATCAGCAGTGTATTGACAAGATGAGACAGACCCTCCAGTCAATGAGTCTGGTTGTCATGGACGAGCTCGTTGAGAAATTACATCAGGCTTCTCTAGATCCTCGCACCATCTTTCCAAGGTACCGACCTACTAATGATTTCCGACAAGTCTTCGATCAGTTTGAAGTTTCCACCTTCTTGAAGAATGCCGACAAGACTGCTACTCCCCAAGGCAACAGCAGTAAAGAGTGAAAACCCCAGTCCAACCCGTGTCTAACACTTCGAGTCAATAAGTAGTGTAGGGTCCAGAGTCGTTAGAGTCAAGAGTCTTTGAATTCCAGTCCTTCGAGTCATCTGAAGGCCTCACGCCTGAAGATTATGAACATGTAGCCAATGTCATCTTTCCTTTCGCTTTAAATGAAATAATCGATCTTTCTGAGTATCCCCTTATTGCCAACTTAACAAATGATAAATTAACTAATAACTTAACAACAGTTAATAATGAATCATTTGAACAAGATGCAAACAGACTAAACGAACAATACATTAAAGAAATCTTTAAGCAGGTTACAGACAAAGAGGAAAACCGGGCCCAAGCTGCCGAGGAGGTTTTGACAAGTGTTAACTTGGGTACTGTCGAGGAACCTAAAGAGACACAGATTGGGAACTTCTTCCAGGGGGTTGAACGGAAAGACTAGTCAATCTGCTCAGAGAATACATGGACGTGTTTGCATGGTCATACAAGGATATTCAGGGGCTAGATAGTTCGATTGTGGAGCACAGAATCCCTCTAGCACCAGATGTCAAGCCAGTAAAGCAGAAACTGAGAAAGATCAAGCCAGAGTGGTCTCTACAAGTCAAAGAAGAGATTGAGAAGCTACTGCGGGTAGGATTCATCAGGGTCATCGAATATCCGTCATGGTTATCCAAGATCATGACTGTGACTAAGGCCAATGGGAAGGTGTGCTGTTGTGTAGATTTCCGGGATCTGAACAAGGCCAGCCCCAAGGACGATTATCCCTTGCCGAACATAGACATTCTGGTGGACGCCACTGCTAACTACGAAGTCAAATCCTTTGTTGATGGCTTTACTGGCTACAACCAGATCAAGATGGCCGAGGAGGACCAAGAAAAGACAGCCTTAACCACACCGTGGGGAACGTACTGCTATACTGTGATGCCATTTGGGCTTAAGAATGTCGGGGCTACATATCAGAGGGCAGCGACTGCACTCTTTCACGACATGATCCACAAGGAAATTGAGGTCTATGTTGATGACATAATAATCCATTCCAAAGGTGAGGATGGACAACACTTTGTCGACCTGCGAAAGTTCTTTGAAAGGTTGAGACAGCATTCCATGAGACTGAACCCTGCCAAATGCACCTTCGGAGTGACAAGGGGAAAAGTGCTTGGGTATATGGTCATGGAACGAGGCATTGAAGTCGATCCCCGAAAGATCAAGGCCATTATGGACATGAGGCCACCTCGGACTCAAACAGAGGTCATAAGCTTTATGGGCAAATTACAGTACATCAGCCATTTTGTCAACCAGCTGACTACCATGTGCGAGCCCATCTTCAAGCTCATGAAGAAGAATGCAGACATAGAATGGACTGAGGAATGCCAGGATGCCTTTGACCAAATCAAGGCATACCTAGTACATCCTCCGGTGCTATGCCCCCCACATGGACAGAAACCTCTTCTGCTCTATCTCACTGTCACTGATACGGCAGTTGGGGCTATGCTTGCTCAGGAAAAGAAAGACTCTCGGGTAGAAAATGCCATTTACTAATTTGTCAGCCGGAAGCTGCAGGGGAGTGAGCTCAATTACTCAGCATGCGAAAAGACTTGTGCGGGATACAGTGCAGGTAGTCTGGGCGAAGCATTACATGCAAGCCCACTCTGTGAACTTGGTCTCGAAAATGGACCCCATCAAATACATCTTCGACAAGCCTTCCCTCTCGATGCATCTAGCAAAGTGGTTGTTCTTCTTAGCTGAGTATGACATCAACTATGTGATGAGAAAGGCAATCAAGGGCCAAGCGTTGTCAGACCACCTGGCAAACTTCCCTAGCAATGAGGACCGAGGGCCTGAACCCCAATTCCCAGATGAAGGAATCTTTGTAGTTGAGCCTGAAAACCGATGGCAGCTATTCTTTGACGGAGCTGCTAACAAGAGAGGAAACGGCGTAGGAATGCTACTGGTCGATCTAAAAGATGAGCATATGCCAATAGCCATCAAGTTAAACTTCCCTGCCACGAACAATGTCACCGAGTATGAAGCTTGCATTGCTGGTTTTGAAGCTGCCTTAGAAAGGAATGTCAAGGAGCTTGAGGTCTATGGAGACTCAACCCTGATCATCAACAAGGTCTCCAACAAGTGGAAGACTGTGGATCATAACCTTCAAAGGTATCATGCCTACATGGAAGAGTTGAGTGAGCAGTTCAGAGAAGTAACCTTCCATTACCTGCCAAGGGACAAGAAAAGATTCGCAGATGCCTTAGCTACTCTAGCCTCATTGGTAGAGATCCCCGATGGAAAGGCCATAAAACCATTCAGAGTGGGTAGAAGAGAAGCCCAGGCTTTCTGTTGTGAAATAGAATTGGGACCCGAGCCCATCAAAGAACCCTGGTACAGTTAGATTTACCAGTTCCTTAAAGATGAGGAGTCAGCTTTCAGAGATGAAGAAGGTAGACCAAAGGAAGGCATCAAAACCAAGAGCTTGCAAGCCCTGAAACGGTTGGCCTCTCATTATGTCATCCTAGGGGGCGACCTGTACAAGAAACGGTACCAGGGACCACTCCTCCCGTGTGTCACCCAAGAAAGGGTCAGAGAGTTAATGGCCAAAGTCCACAATGGTCCCTGCGGTCCTCATATGAATGCCAGAGCATTGATGCAAGTGATCCTCAGAATGGGGTACTACTGGATTTCCATGGAAACAGACTGTGTCCAGCATGTCCGAGCGTGTAACAATTGCCAACGGTTTGCCAAACTTAACCATCTTCCGCCTCATGACCTGTACTGCATGACGACTCCTTGGCCGTTTGCAACTTGGGGTATTGACATGATAGGGAAGATAGCCCCGGCAGGAAGCAATGGGCATGAATTTGTGCTAGTGGCGGTCGACTACTTCACAAAGTGGGTAGAGGCCAAGTCCTATAAGGTTCTCACTTTCAAGAAGGTGGCCCAGTTCGTCAAAGAAAACATCATGTGCAGATATGGGGTGCCCAATGAGGTCATTTCAGATAACAGGTCACACTTCAAAGGGGACTGTGATAGATTGCTGTCAGAATTCAGAATCACTCGCCACAAATCATCCCCGTACAGACCTCAGACCAATGGAGCCGTAGAAGCTGCCAATAAGAAGCTCGAGCGGATTATCCGGAAAATGGCCACCCGTGGTCGTGACTAGCCTGAGAAGCTGCATTTGGCACTCTGGGGCTACAGAATGTCTGTCAGAATAGCCACGGGAGAAACTCCCTTTGCCCTAACTTACGGGATGGAAGCAGTGTTGCCAGTAGAGTTGGAAATCCCGTCGCTAAGGGTCCTCCTGGAAAACAGTGTCAATGAATGGTTGCGCAGCCGGCACGATGAATTGGGCCTGCTTGATGAAAGAAGGCTAAAAGCCATGGAGCATACCCGAGCCTACCAGAGGCGAATGGCCAGGGCATTCGACAAAAAAGTCAAGGCTAGGGACATCAAAGAAGGTGACCTAGTGATGAAAGTGAAGCCCCCCACCAGAGACAACCCCTTGGGTAAGTGGGAACCCGTTTGGATCGGCCCCTATGTAGTACAGAAGATACTATCGGGAGGAGCAATGAAGCTCGCAGACATGGACGGCAATCCATTTGTCCTCCCAGTCAACGGTGATAAGCTCCGCAGGTATTATATCTAAAAAAAATATAAAATATATATATATATATATATATATATATATATACATATAAAAAAAAGAAGAAAAAGAAAAAATACATAGTGCAAAAAGAGTAATGCCCAGCTAGGCTAAAAACCTCAAAAAGAGCGGTCTAGGCAAAAGACAGGGTTGCACATAAAAAAAAAGAGAAAAAAATTTTAGTGCAAAAAGAGTAATGCCCAGCTAGGCTGAAAACCCAAAAAGGGTGGTCTAGGCAAAAGACAGGGCTGCACATAAAAAAAACCAAAAACAAAAATCCCGATAGTTCACCAGAATGAACTACGAAGACCTGAGCCCCTTAGTCTTTCTTGTAAAATGGGAACATAGGCAGCCATAAATGGTTCGATCTAAACAATAAATAAGACATCTAAGTTTCCATGAAATATATGTCTTATAAATTCTAAGATAAATATCTTTGTTAATTACAAGTTAAAAACTCCTTGATGAGTTCAAGCACGGTCTACTCTTGACTCTGCTAACGTGCTACAAAGATCTAATACACAATAAAAGACCTAATAAACTATTGTGTTTGCAAATGGCAATAAGGGAATCCTAGGAATAGACCTATCAGTTGTCATTCACTGAGTCTTCCTTGTTCTTCTTCCCTTTACCTCGACCTCGTCGAGTGTTCTTCCTCTTCTTCTCAATGATGTCGGTCTCCCTCATCCCAATCTCAGGTATCCTCACTGGAGCCTCCATCAAACCCGTGTCAATAAGTGCCTTCTCTGCCCTGGCACGAGCACGTATCTCCTCCCTTTGAGCCTCAGTAAGGGGAGAGACCTCCGATAACCTCTCATATCGAGCCTCCATATCCTTGATAAGGTCACCCGACTGGTTATGGGAGCTAGCCTTAGACTTAGTCTCCCGCAGAGTCCTGCTCGAGTCACAGTCAGCCCCCAATAAAGCCTGATGTCTCTCTCCCAAAATGACCAGAGTCGCCCCCATCTCCTTCTCGTACCTGTCCAAGTAGGCCGTGGTTAAGATGGTACTCTTCCTGCTCTTGAGAATGGCCCTGGGTGGGAAAGCAGCGTAGGTCCAAGCCCTCGAGAAAAATGAGAAGATGGCTGGATCCCTCATGTCAAAAGGCACTACCTCCATGGTACTGATGTCCTTCCAATCATCGAGAGGCTCCTGTAAGGTCCGAAACTGCCTGGATACTAAGCAGGGGATGTAGAAAGATGACAGAGAAAGCCCTGGAACCCTCACTACATAGGACTCCTGAAATGTCCTCCGGGTCTGCAACCTCCAATGAGGCACCCACCAGTGAATGTCCGAGGTGGACAACCTAGCCATCATCAGCTCCCAGCTACCCTGGTCCTGTTGCCTAGGTGCACCCCTCTGAGAAATCACCCAAGGGCACTGAGTAGGCGAAGCCCCCGGCAAAGCCCCAAGCCTCTCCTGTAACCATAAAGTCAGCACCGCTGGGCTCCCAGACCTCATGAAATGGTCTCCCCTAGCCATCCTGTCAATGCCATGCAGAGTCTCGCCCAAAACCAGCGGGACGATGTCCTTCCCAGCCCTGCAATCCCTGACCATGTCCAAAAGGCCACCATGGAAGACCCCTATGGACTCAGCAGTGAACAGAAATGAGAACACGCAGAGGATGAAGGCATCCATGGCCACCGGGGTCGCAGCCATATCCGGAGACCCAAACCTGCCCGGGATATCAGAAAGGTCAATCCTGTCAGGGGCTATCATCATCCCCTCGGCCTCTTCTAGAGAAATTTGCAGAAAAGATGCCAGCTTTACCGTCACCAGCACGTCTCTGGTCAGAGGAATCAAAACGGCCTCAATTTTTGGACCCCCAATCAATGCCCGGAAGTCATCGAAGGTTGGGACGAGTTCATTGTAGGAAAAACAGTAAACGTGTCTACGGACGTCCCAAAACCTCGCTGCGGCTCTCAAAAGGTCCCAATCGGGCGGGAGATCCTTCAAATTCCATAAAGACTTGATCTTGAAGGTGGTATCTAACAGCCCCTTGTTAGATTGGAAGTTTTGTCTCATCCAAGATTGAAGATCGAACAGAAAACGGTCTCTTTTCCCCTTTTGCAATCTGATTGGTTTCTCCATTGGCCGTGGTCAAAGTTGATGACTTTTGGTCAAAAATGTGCTCTGAGATCAGTTGGGACAAGTCTAGGGTGAAAATGAAACGAAAAGGCCATCCTTTGATTTTATTTGAAGAAAAACCAGTTCAGACAAGACTTCCAGCCGCACGGCTTCTTTTGCCCAGGACCTGGCCGGACGGCCTCATTTGCTTCTGCAGAAAAAAATCTGCAAGACTGACCAAAGCTGCTGCCCAAGTGGAGTTCTCACCCCACTTTCTCAACAAAACCTGCATCAAAACATGTCCAAACACCATTCATACAATCACATGTCATCACAAACCATTTTGGCCCAGTTTCAGCCCCATTTCCAAGCAAAAAAGCTATCTCGAGGCTCAAGTAATATGAAAAAACATAAAGCATAGATAAGAAAAGCAAATAAAAGATTAATACATTGTCTTCGCCTCCTTGGCGCCCAAATAAAACAAAAAAAAAAAAACAAAATGTGCATAAATGTTCATTGTTTGTTTCTCTCTTCCTCCTAGGTCAACCTAAGGAACCCTAAGCCTCCGACTCCTCTTCGTCACTGCTTAGCTCGTAGAAATTAGGATCCCTCATCAAATCCTCATCACTCAAGTCAGACAAATTGACATTCACATGCTCATACTCTGCCAGCTGCTCCAGAATGCCCGTGTTGGGTCCCTGTCCCCGAGGCACAGCGCTGGTGGATGAGGTCTGATACTCCGAGGCTGACGAGGTAGAGGCTGTGCTCTCGACGTGCCTCCTCTTGCGCACGGGCTCCTGCACATACGCCCAACCCTGGAAGCGCAGGACAGTTTCCTTAGAAGGGACCGGCACACATTCTTCCAACCTCTGTTCTGCCGCACCAAGCCGTCATAAGTACGAGCAGGGACCTGCGAGAAAAGAGAAGAAAAACTTAGAAAATCTCAAGAAAAAGTTCAAAATCGCAGAAAGTAAAGAAATCTGAAAAGAGAAGGAACCTAGATATACTTACAGTGCTATCAGCAGGCAAAGTATACTGGGGCTCCCTCGTGTTTGGGATAGGCACCATGAACCTCCTCGGTACCCCGTTCACCACGTAGGAGAGATGAGCAGGAGGCATAGGCGGATCAGTCGTCTCTACTTCCCCATACCCCTGAGTGACAGCTATCTTCACTAGCTTCTGTGGTGTCCTCAACCGCGCCTCCACAAAGGTGGCATACGGGGTAGCAAAGTCGAATTACTCCTCGGCTGCCACACCAGCCTGATACCTCGCTATCTCATTCGCTGACCAATTCCTGGGCTGTAGCATAAGCGGTGGAGGGTCATGAGGAGTGATGGCATCCAAAGGAGGGACACGGCCATGCTGCCTAGAGAAGCGATCCCCCAGATAAATAATGTCACAGGTCAGCCCTGTTTGCCATCTCCTCTGCCTAGTTGCCACCAAGGCATCCCCTAGCAAAGCCTCCGGATACCTCCCCCAAGGATAAAAATCCACCCCCTCGTGTCCATCACTGTTGATGCCCGGTCTCACCATCTTATAATCAAAAGTAATCCAGGTCTTCCCGGTGAACTTATCTCTAGCCTTTCTCCTCCAGCGAATCATGGCCGGGAAGATCTCCGGATCACTCTGTTGGTTCCAAGGAAAGAACCCAATCACCTCACAGAACCAGACCTGCATGTTCAAGACAAAAAGGGTCATTTCTCTCATAAAAATTTCAAGACAGAAAAGTAAAAGAGAGAAAAGAAAGTGAGGATACCTCCAAAGCAAAAGAGAAACAATCCATAGAAGCAGCCTTGTTACGGCTGTACAGATCCAAAGATAAGTATAGCTCAGCCAATCCGGCCTCACCCCAAGAGACCGCCCCAACCTCATCCAAATCCACCAAAGAGTCAAGAAGGCAAAGCATTGCCAATGTCCCAGAGTTCGCAAAAATAGTGACTGACAGTATCAACCACAGAAAGGCTCTCACGAGCTGGTGGGCAGTCACCTCATTGGCGGCAAACCCCTGCATGCAATCCAAAACCTCCACCTCAGCAGACCTCATCTCCATCCTAAGTCCCTTAGTATGGAGGTCAAATCCCACCAGAGCCCTAAACTCTTCTGCGTTGATGTGATCTCTCCAGGTTACAGGCCTCCCAGTGAACTGCAAGCCTGTGATAGAAGTGAAGTCGGCCAGAGTCACTGTGATCTCTCCTCATCTAAGATGAAAGCTGTGAGTGGTAACCCACCAGAACTCCGAGAGGGCCTGAACCAGCCCCTTGCTCTTAGAGCTCACGTGGATACCTCTACTGATAGCATCAATGAAAAGATCAAGGCCGGTAGCCATCACCAGCTGCTTGGAATTCACCCCATCCTTCTCGAAGTTAGGCATCCTATCCCACAACTTCACAGCCACCTCAGAAGGTCCCCTCGACTTGTTCTCCTGTAGGAAAACACAACAATAACAAAAAATGTGTCAGTCCTTCATTTCATCTCAAAAGCATGCATATATTCAAAATTGCACATATTTCCAAAAAGAAGCATTCATAAGATATTTCTAGCATCCTTTGCCTAGAAAACGTGTCCTTCAACATTTGAAACACGTCATCCCGAGCACATTGCTCTCCTAAGTACAAGTTTCCAATTTTCACAAAATTCTTTGCACACAATCATTAATTTTTCAAAATGGCATTGCATGAATCCTTTTCATCGTCCAAAATCTTGTTCTCCCATCCATGGTCAGAAATTGACCTAGTTCTAGCACATGCAAGGACTCCGTCACATTTTAGACATCATTTTTCTTACGTTATTTTCAAAAAATGAGTCATTCTCATATTTTTCTCAAATAAATTGCGCATGCATGATCATTTATGTCCTTAGCCTCATAGGTTAATCACCAAATTCCCAAAATCATCAACAAAAATCATAGGAAAATTTGAAAAATTCCTAAAAAAATCGGGTCAAGCCCTAAATCAATCAAAATTCAATCAAAATTGACAAAATCAAGCAAATCAAGAATGCTTACCCCAATAGATTGAGGTTTCGTAGATTTGTGCTCCCTCCTACCAGGATAGAGCTCAGACGGAGGCGTGTTGAAGTCATACTTCCGCTCGGTTCGAACGAGCTCCCTCCTCCTCCTCCTCGCGGCTTCCGACAAGGTCCTTCGTTCTTGCCTAGGCACAATATTCCCCTCTGGATCCATCTAGAGTGGTAGAAGGAAGAGAATTGGAGAAATTCAAAATTTTCTCTCTCTACTCTCTCCCTCTTCCTCGGCAGAAACAAGCAAACAATGGTTGTTTGCCCGTTTCAAATTCTGTTTAAATAATCTGGTGAAAATAAACTTCTAGCCGAACGGCCTCTTTTGCCCCCACCTCATGCCGGGCGGCCTCATCCGCTCTAAGCTGAATTTACCCTTTTGCCCCTGGACTTTCCACTTAGGCATACAATTCCCGTTATCTCTTAACCAGAGTAACGCTGTTTTCCAAGGATATCTGTTATTTCTAAGGAGAATAAACTTTCCTCTCGAGACGCCTCTGTTACTTCCGTTATAACGGAATAACGCTAGGTGACATCCTCCGAATTGTCAAAACTCAAACTTTAGCTACCTCTATCTCATAGATAGTAAAGTACGCTCAAGTTTTTCCAACTTTAACTACCTCTATCTCATAGATAGCGAAGTACGCTTGAGTTTTTCCAACATTAGCTACCTCTATCCCATAGATAGTGAAGTACGATTCAGTTTCTCCAAACTTTAGCTACCTCTATCTCATGGATAGTGAAGTACGCTTCAGTTTCTCCAAACTTTAGCTACCTCTATCCCATAGATAGTGAAGTACGCTTTAGTTTCTCTAAACTTTAGCTACCTCTGTCCCATAGATAGTGAAGTATGCTTCAGTTTCTCTAAGCTTTAGCTACCTCTATCTCCTAGATAATGAAGTACGCTCAAGTTTTTCCAACTTTAGCTACCTCTATCTCATAGATAGTGAAGTATGCTCAAGTTTTTCCAACTTTAGCTACCTCTATCTAATAGATAGTGAAGTACGCTCAAGTTTTCCAACTTTAGCTACCTCTATCTCATAGATAGTGAAGTACGCTCAAGTTTTCCAACTTTAGCTACCTCTATCTCCTCGATAGCGACGTAAGCTTTAGTTTCATCAGGCGACAACCTCCATTAATTTTCAATCAGGTGACAACCTCCATTAACTGTCAATCAGGTGACAACCTCCATTAATTGTCAATCAGGTGACAACCTCCATTAATTGTCAATAAGGTGACTCCTCTATTAATCGTAAAAATCTCAAGGATCCTAGACATGTTCATAACTATCTAGTGAGACTTGAACTACGACCAAGGCTTGATTCCTCCGGGATATGTAGGTAGCCTTTCACAAAGGTCCAGCCATCCGACCACATTGGTCACCCTCTTCCTTCATCACTCCTCAGTGGTGAAGTAGCCTTTCATAAAGGTCCAGATATCTGACCACATTGGTCACCTTGTTCATTCATCACTCCTCAGTGGTGAAGTAGCCCCTCATAAAGGTCCAGATATCCGACCACATTGGTCACTTCCTTCATCTGGCATATCCCCAGTAGGATCAGCCATTTGAGCTCCTAGGTCACTTTCCTTCCATCTTCCTAGCAAGGGACCAGTTTCTCTTGGCCATGCCCCAGTGGATCCCGAACTACGACCTGGCTTGATTCCTCTGGGATACGTAGGTGGCCTACTTTAGGTTCAACCAATTCGTCACATATGACACCCCTTTCCCCAGTGGATCTTTTCCGAACTACGATCATGGCTTGATTCCCCCGTGATACATAGGTAGCCTTCCAAAGTTTCAGCCACTCGACCACCTTGGTCACCCAATCCGTCTCGGCAGTTCGCCAGATTGGATCCTTTTTTTTATCGACAACCCCACTCGCCCTGCAAGTGATGTTGCCCAGGGGCTTCTGTAAGTACCCAAATCTGGCTCATGCCTTCCGGTTAAGTTTCCCGATAATTCCCCGGACTTTCCTAATGTTCAGGGGCAATTTGGGAACTTTCCCAAACCTTCCATGGGGTGAAGGACTTGTTAGGAATTAAAATTCCACATAGTCCCTCGTTGGAAAAGAGCTTCTAGAATGCCACCTTGCATGGTTCTAGAAATAGGCTGAGTCACTAATGGATAAGACCGCACGGCTTCATTAGCCAAAGGTTACAGCCCCACGACTTCATTAGGAAACACAAATCTGCCTATAAATAGAGGCCTCCTCTATTCATTTTAAAAGAGAATTTTAGCACTGTTACTCTGCCAAAATAGAACCACGAGTTTTCAGAAGGCAAAACCCTCTCAAAATCACCTCCCTCATCTCCAAAACCCCTCCAAAGTTGCTCCTTCCTTAGGAAATCTTCAAGGGAGATAGAGGAACACCACCATTGGTAACCTCTCCTCCTCTTCTCTTTAAAATATACTTGTCATACTTGCTATATTGCTCTTTGCTATTTATATTGCCATGTATTTGCTTCATATTTGATTTATTGCCATAAAATTCAAGTATTTATCTATGTAGATCATAATACCCCCATTCCCCTATCACATAGGATTCATGGAGGATCCATCCCAATGATGAACAATAAGACCTCAAATGGCTTGTTCTAGGGAGGATCTCTCACATGATGATGTGAAAATGTCATCTTTTCCATATAAAGATGTCATCTTTTCATTACAAATGTCATCTTTATTCATATAAATGTCATCCCCCTTCCCATAGACCTTGCTTCCAAGGATTGTCCACCTAAATGGTTCTTAAAGGACATAGAAAAGCCATAAAGGTCCTCCCTTTACATTCCTTGTCCTAGCTTGCATAATGTTCATTACATATGTTTGCATAAAAATGTCATCTTTACTTTAAAATGCATTCCCCATGTCCCTCATGGTTGGATCACTCTCCAAGGATTGCCTAGTGACCTTCATAAGGCACAAAAAGGCATAGGATGAGTATAAAGATCCAATCTTTATACCCCTTCCCTTAGTCTCTTTGGTACTTGGAGCATCTCTTGGGGTGTAATGGTGTAAAGGTCATATCTTTACATCGTTTCCTCCACATAAAGATACCATAGCCGGATAGTCCTTCAGAAAAGGATGAACTTGAGCTCCTATATCTCCGATCATCACTTGAGACGAGCACAAATGTCCCTATCAAGCTCAAATCATCTCAAGATGTAGGATTGATGGACAAAGGTCCTTCCTTTCTAAAGAGTCTCATTCTTGGACTATAAAAGAGGCGTGCCTATATCGATCACATGTGACCCAAGGTCTCATAATGATGGTCGTAAGTCCAAGATGAGCACGGGCTCAAAGTCCCGAACATATCAAAATCCAAGGAATCCTGAGCGATAACCAACTCATGGTTTATAAGTCCGGAAGACCATTTGGTACATTCCCCCCCCCTTTTTATCAACAACACATCCCACACACGAAAGCACAAAGGCAAGCACGAAAGTCGGATCTTGGAAGACTTACTTCGGCAAGGCTCCTTGGGTGAATGCCAAACGTTCTTCCCAAGGGGTAACTTAACCTTCGGACCCAAATCCTTTTTTTCAAAGTTTTGAGGAGATCAAAATGGCGTGGCGACTCCGTTTTTCAATTTAAACCGGATGTCTTCAAACCGATGTGAGGCGGTGACCCCTTACACGAGAAAGCGGTTCAATTTCTCAAATAAAAAAAAGAGAGCCGCGATCTTGGGCACCACATCCACACATGCACAACCGCACTCCTCTGGGAACTACATCGCAGGAACTCCACGAGTCTCCTAGCGAAGTTGGCTATCCCATCCATATGCCTCACAGCCTGGTTGTAAGTACGGCCAGACACCTGCAAATCAGGAAAGCCGTCAAAAGATAAACAGACAGCACAGATGCAACATTTGAAGAATGCTACTATCAAGTACAGAAAATCAAATCAAAACACTCACCGAAGCATTGGGATCCACTCTGTACCGAGGCCTCACCTCCTCCGGAATAGGGATCATCAGTCGCCTGCGAGAACCATCAGGCCCCTCATATGCCAGCCGAGCGCGAGAGAACGGGTAGTCCCGGGGATATGTAGGGCCCTCGCCCTCCCTGTGCAGCACCTGCGGGCTCCTCAGTCTCGTCCTCAGAAAGACATCATAGTCAACACCCTCTATGATGAACTCAGCGTAAATCACGCCCTGTCTATACTGTTGTAAATCCTCCATCGGTATCAGCAAAGGATGCTGCATGTGTGGAGGCGGGTCCATCGGAACCAAAGGAAGGGACCCCGGACCATACTGATAGGTCACCCTCTCTCCCAAATACATCGCATCGCAATGAAGCCCCACCAGCAGCTTTCGCCGACGAGTAACGTCCCTAGCAGCCTAGACCACAAAAGCCACAATCCGGCTCCACCAAGTCAGCTGGATCCGCCCAGAAAACTCTTGGCTCATGGCCAGAGATACCTCCTCATAAGTCAGCCGAGTACCCTCCCTCGACATTGCCGGCTTCTTTGCCGCCTTCTGCCAAATCAACATGGCAAGGAACAAGGATGCATACTCCTCCTTGGTCTCCCACCTCTGCGGGTGGAACACCTCCAAGAACCACACCTGTCAAACACATGGAAAGTTATGTCAGCTAAAAAGCAGATACATACGAGTACAAATGAGACAAGGAAGAGAAAAAGAAGGGAACTTACATCCAAGGCGAATACAAAGCAGCATAAAGTGTTCTCCTCTCCCCGCGAGAACATATCCAAAGCATGGTAGAGCTCGGCCAGACTAGCATCTCCCCATGCGAACCCTCTCACGGCATCCAGATCAGTTAGCGAGCCGAGCAGAGGAAAGTGACATGATGTGTCAGCAGTGGGAAACAGGGTAGCTGACAAAGCGAACCATAAGAACCCTCGAGCCAGACGCTCTGCTGTCATCCTCGAGGATCCCTCCAGATACTCCTCAATACCCCTCCTTAGATGATCCTCCATCGGCCCGTACCGAATACCCAATCCCCTGGCATTGGTAATGTCAAAACCCAGCAGCCCCGACAACTGCTCCAGAGTGTAGCCATCCACCCACACAAGTGTGTTGCCCCAGAATGGCAACCTGGTAATCGCCGCGAAGTCAGTAGGAGTCACAGTCACCTCCCCCCACCTGAAGTGGAACGTGTGGGTCATGTCCCACCAGTACTCGCTCAGAGCGACATGCAAGACCCTCGCCCTCTGCTTCAAAGCCACCGCGGCTACTGCGCTGATAAATCCCGCCAAGCCGGAGTCAACCAAAAACTGCTGTGGACTCCTCTCTCCATCCCGAGCCTCGTCTGGAAGCATCTCCCACAGCGCTCGAACCACCTCAAAGGCTCCCCTACTCTTCAAGTTGCGAACGTTAACCGGCCCTCGCCCCTGCAGGTGAACACGGCAAAAATACGTTACTACAGAATGCACGAACGCATATCGAAATGATGGAACACAGATATAGTTCATTTTCCTAAAATATTTCCATCCCAGTTGGAGTATAAACGGTCCAAAATCCCAAGAAAGTACAAACATTTCGAAAACTCCGTCAAATTCGGAACTTTCAAAACATTTCGAAAAATCCGTCGAATTCGGAACTTTGAAAACATTTTGAAAACTCTGTCGAATTCGGAACTTTCAAAAACATTTTGAAAAATCCGTCGAATTCGGAACTTTCAAAACATTTCGAAAACTCCGTCGAATTCAGAACTTTCAAAACATTTCGAAAAATCCGTCAAATTCGGAACTTTCGAAACATTTCGAAAACTCCGTCGAATTCGGAACTTTCGAAACATTTCGAAAAATCCGTCGAAGTCGGAACTTTCAAACATTTCGAACATTTCGAAAAATTACTCTGTCCCAAATTAAACGTACTTTAATTTCGGAAAACACTCCTAGACATGAATTTTGCAGCCAAAATTTTTATGTTATCTACCCATGACATCAATTGAACTAAACTCTAGTCAATTTCGACAAAGGCACATAGCAAAGTCAAAAGCCCCAATTCGGGCACCAAGAACCCTAACTCATTTCTAATCAAATTCCTAAAATTTAAAGAATGCACATTCTAAAAATTAACGGAATTTAGAGGATGTTTACCTGTCTTTCGATCCCTTCCTTGGATTTATGAGTGTCCCGAGCCGGATAAAACTCAGTTGGATTCATGGGAAGAGCGGTGGTTCGAATGGTCCTCACCAACCTCGTTCTCTCGTTGTTAGTCCTCCTATGACGAGCCCGTGGTTCCAAACCGGCATCCATGATGATTTTCCCTCGAAGATTCGGACAAAACTCGCAAAAGGGGAAGATTTTTTCTCTCCTTTCTCTCTCTCTCTCACCTAAAAATATGGTGAAAATGGACTATTTTGCGTCGGCCTGTTGCTGATTTGAACCTGGTCAAATTCAGTCCAAGTCCGGCCGAACTCTTTTGCAGCTGAAAAGATTCCTTGCCACTTTGGCCCCTCAGCTTCTCACAATTTCAATTTTACCCCTTTTGGCCCCCAAAAGTGTTAAATTTCCCCAAGTTAGACCTTTCTAACACCCCGTATCCAGACATTAAATTTTCCGTTAGACATTTCTAACAAACCGTCTTCAGACGTTAAATTTTCAGTTAGTTTTCACTAACGTTCCGTCTCCAGACGTTAAATTTCCCATTAGTTTTCACTAACGTTTCGTCTCCAGACGTTAAATCTCAAACCGTCTTCGGACGTTAAATCACAGTTTCGTCTCCAGACGTTAAATTTCCCATTAGTTTTCACTAACGTTTCGTCTCCAGACGTTAAATCTCAAACCGTCTTTGGACGTTAAATCACAGTTCCGTCTCCAGACGTTAAATTTTCATAGTTTTCACTAACGTTTCGTCTCCAGACGTTAAATCTCAAACCGTCTTCGGACGTTAAATCACAATTCCGTCTCCAGACGTTAAATTTTCAGTTAGTTTTCAGTAACGTTTCGTCTCCAGACGTTAAATCTCAAACCGTCTTCGGACGTTAAATCACAATTCCGTCTCCCGACATCAAAATTCCCATTGGTTTTCACCAACATTCATCTCTCCGGCCGCCAGTCGTAAGCCCGACCATCCCACTTCAGTGGCCATCATGGTAAGCCCGCACATCATTCCCTCTTCGGCCATCCTCATAAGCCCGAATACCTTTTCACTCCAGCAAGTGAACATTCACTTCCCCGGCAGTCATCGTAAGCCCGACCATCCCAATTCAGCGGCCATCAAGAAAAGCCCGCACAACAATCCCTCTTCGGCCATCATCATAAGCCCGAACATTCCTCCCCAGCGGGATCCTAAGACCATCCGTCTAAGAATAAACGTCAATCAATCCCCCCAATTCCTAACTAATTCTGTTAGAACTCTGGGCACTTTTCCCCAGCAATGTGTCAGTCTCTCCCGAGATCACATCTCGTTCCTAACCCCGTCGTTAGAACATCAATCCTTCCATGTTGCTATGACATCCATTTGACGTAGCCATTCCCGTCATTTTCACCATATTTCCAGCAAATAAAACATGGTCGTCATCATAAGTCCAGCCCCCAAGGCACGAACGCCTCCCAAAATCAATCCTAAGGCACGAACACCTTCATCTCCGGACAAACACGTCCTCGTAATCTCGATCTGAGGCGCCACATGCCCTCAAATGTTTCAGTAATCTCGGTCTGAGCCACCACACGCCCTCAAATGTTTCAATAATCTCGGTCTGAGGCGCCACACGCCCTCAAATGTTTCAGTAATCTCGGTCTGAGGCGCCACACGCCCTCAAATGTTTCAGTAATCTCGATCTGAGGCGCCACACGCCCTCAAATGTTTCAGTAATCTCGGTCTGAGGCACCATACGCCCTCGAATGTTTCAGTAACCTCGGTCAGAGGCACCACACGCCCTCAAATGTTTCTGTAATCTAAGTCTGAGGTGCCACACGCCCTCAAATGTTTCAATAATCTCGGTCTGAGGCACCACACGCCCTCGAAAGTTTCAGTAAACTCAGGTTCAGACGCCTCACAATAGTCTCCATTAAGGTCCAGATGCCTCGCAATGGTCTCACTTAGGTTTAGACGCCTCACAATAGTCTCCATTCAGGTCCAGATGTCTCACAATAGTCTCCATTCAGGTCCAGATGCCTCACAATAGTCTTCACTCAGGTTCAGACGCCTCACAATAGTCTTCACTCAGGTTCAGACACCTCACAATAGTCTTCACTTAGGTTCAGACGCCTCACAATAGTCTCGCTTAGGTCAAGGTCCCCACGTGCGGCCCTTGCACCTACGAACTACGATCGGCTTGATTCCCGCTCGGGATATTTAGGAATCCTTCCGCCAAGGGTCCAGCCAGCTGACCTCTTAGGTCTCTTCAAGAAAGGCATCCCCCGATTTGGATCCTTATCTTTTTCCACGACCCCACTTCCTTAGAAAGTGACGTCGCTGAGGGGCTAACTGTATGTACCCAAATCTGGATCGTCAAAATTTGTTAGAAGTTAACCGGAATCTGTTAACTGGCCTGCTCTAGGTTAACCGGAACCCGTTAAAATCCCCGTTCTCAAGCCAACGAGACGTCCCGGGACTGCCTCGTGCATCCCAACGTCAATGCATACTCAACACACGTTATCACACATAAATGTACAGCTTCTCCTGAATAATGCACTTTTCAGCATTTTCCGGGGGTGTTTCGGACATTTTCCGGGCAGTTATTTAAAAAACGGACAAAACCGGGAATAATGGATCAAAAAACCATGCTCTGATGAGTCACAGGGGCACGTGGTAAGCATGCCACATCCCTCTTGTCAACATCAATCAGATTTCAGAGTGAAAAGACCAAAATACCCCTGAGATGTTGTCACAGTCCGTCCGGACTGTTTTTCAGGCAAAACAGAATTGCCAACAGGTCCTCCCAATTTTCAAAATACCACAAACCCCCCCCCCCCAAATTCAGGTAAAGTCCGTCCGGACTCTTTTGCATTTTCACCCTATAAATACAGAGGGTTGTCAGACATTTGAGAAAAAGAAAACATTGTCCATATTAACAAAAGCCTACGGCCCAAACCCATTTCACCCCCTCCCGAGCCCCGTTTCGTCTCGATTTGCATAAAAACCTCGTATTTCAACCAAACACGAACCAAACAACCTTGAAACACCTTTCCAAACACTAAACCGTATCTCATATACGTCAACCGAGCCAAAGGAGTCAACCTCTAGCCATAGGTAACACTCTCTCTCTCCCTAAACACTCGTTCCATCTCGGTTTACGTGCCAGTCGCTACAACCATTGTGAACGAAAGTTATTGAAATGTAGACGTCACCGTCGATGGGGTCCGATACGTTTTAGTCCAAGATCCTCATCTCTTCCCGTAATAGAAGTAATCTCGGGTTAAAACGGCGTTCCGGCCCCGTTTCTTTACTTTTTATGTCATTTAACGGTCCGGATCGTTTGATCCATTGAATGTCATTTACTTTATGCAATTTCATAGTCCGAATCGTTCGGTTCGTGATAGTCATTTAAAATTCGGATCGTTTGATCCGTTGAATGTCATTTATATTACGCAACCTTACAAGTCCGAGCTGTTTGGTTCGTTGATCGCACCTTTAAAATTCGGGTCGTTTGATTCCGTTGATATCGCATTTTAAATACTGTCATTTACAAGTCTGAGCCATTTGGTTCGTGATAGTATTTACTTATCAAAGTCCGAGTCGCAAAATGATTCGTTGATCGCATATCATTTAATGCTTTTTTCCCGTAAAATTGCTAACAATGTAATGCCCGGTTCAAAACCGGAGTTCGTCATTCGAACTCTCTTTCAAAACGTGCAAAGTGACATTTGGCATCCAAACGATCATATTTAAAACTCAAAACACGACGTTTGACATTCAAACGCTCTTTTCTTAAAAGTCAAAATTTGACACTTATGTTAAAAGTTCAAAACTCGTCACTCGCACCACTTTTCCTAAAAACTCCAAAACCGACGTTTGTCATTCAAACGCTCGCTTTTTCCAAAAGAATCATAAAATCAACGTTTGAAATTCAAACCAAGATTAAGCTTGTCATTCAAGCCCCCATTTTCAAAATGCAAACATACACACACAAACACATACACACACAATTTTGAGAAAGGTAGAAAGACTCGTCATACGAGGCATTTCGGGTGATCTCAAAATACTCTTCCCGAAACGTAACGTGACCTCCAAACCTAACAATCTCTGGTACTAAAAAAGCCTTTTGTCATATTTTTGCTACCAATAAGAACGACACCCTTTTCAAAGCTTTTTGTCATGTTTTTGCTACCAATAAAAACGACACCCATTTTCAAAGCCCTTTCCAAGTTTTTGCTACCAATAAAAATGACACCCCTCTTTTCACTAAGCCGTTTTTCAAAGTTTGGGCTCAAAATACAAAACCTTGTGGTGACTCCTCTCCTTCTCGAAAGCGAGGTCCCAAACATCCGCGAAAGACAACCGCTTTCGCGCCGCGAATCCCGGGTAATTTCACATAGCAACTTAAACAGAGAGATGGCGATTGCAACATGATAATTAGAGCAGATGGAGCTTAATTATCAAGATGTGAAGAGAAATTGTATAGGAATTGTGCAAAGATCAACTATAAGAGAGAGGAGGAGGAAGGGAATTCGTTACCCTTGTAGATCTACAATCTCTACACCAAGTTAGGTGTAGAGACCTTCATCTCAACTGCAGAAAATGGATTGGAATCCTCAAATTCAGAATAGCTTTGGATCTTCAATTGGTATGAAGTGTATGAGAGTAGATGGGTGAATTGTGTATGAGAGAGAGAGTGATTTGAGGGAATTGGTGTGGATTTGTATGGAAGGAGGAGAGAGAGAGGTTTCTGGATGTATTTTGACAGAGTGACCTTAGGGAGGCTGGAAGGGATCTTGAAATGAGAGGGGGAGGGTCTATTTTATAGCTGCTGATGAGTGGCCAGTTTAGTCGCACGACCCAACGCTGTGACTTTCCATGGCTCGTTGTGTCGCACGACTTGACAAGTCAATAACCATTTCTGGCGCCAATCAACCTGTTCTGGAACATTCCAGGATAATTCCTTAAAGGTCCAAAATGAATAATTCTCTATAGGTCCTTTTGCATGGAAAAAATACTTAAAAGTACTTCTGTCGCAAGAAACTTATAAAAAGTTCTCGAAAGTCTCGAAATGGACCGGAAATTTACCAAAACGCCCCTAGTGCAATTTTATTATATTAAAAAGCATTTAAAAAGGGTCGGGAATTGGATTGGGGTACTTACATCAACGTTGATTTTGAGTTAATGCAACAGCTATGACCTCAGTGTTGCATTAGGATATTTGGCATTACATTAGATCTTTCTAATGCACCGGCTTTGTTAGTAATGCAACGCTCTCTGTAAAGCCAAACTGAATTACGCGTGGGCTTTAATTTTCCCCAAATTAATATTTCCCTCATTTTTTAATGGGAAAAATTGAAGTACCACAAAACTCACTTTCTCTCTCCAGTTGGTAACGCTCTTCTCTCTTCTCTCCTCTCCTCTGATTCTCTCTCCAGCTGGTTCTCTCGCTCTCTTCTCCTTATTTCTCTCTGTAAATCCCCTCCAGCTTCTTTCTCTAGAACGGCTGCCCTAGCTCTTAAAGCTTTGTCGTCGCGTCGTCACAATTCTTCAATACAGGTAACACTCTTCTCTCTTCTCTCCTCTGATTCAATCCATGCCCTAAACTTGGTTTGGATGGACCGGTAATGTTCTTCAAGCTTTTCCCTAAATCTCTCTCACTTTTAGTTTTAAGCTTTCAAGACTATTTTCATGCAGATTTGTAATTTTACTTTCCCTAAATCTTCCCTTCCATATTATTTTGATTTCCCCCAGTATTCATGCCCTAAGTTTCTTCCCTATGACTTTTCTAATTTTCTTCCCTAATTTAGTAGGGCTAAACCTTTTGATTTTGTTTTTCTGGAGAGAAAACCTGTTATTTTTTCAGATTATGTGGTTCACTTAATAATTTTTCTTATGCTCATTTTTCAAGTAATTATTTTATGAAAATAGTTTTCTATTTACGTTTTTTAAGTGTTTGGGTGTGTTTCTTTTTCTTGTGCTATTGAATGGTAATTGCATAAATCAGTTGATTTTAGGTCTGAGTCACTTGGGTGTTAACTATAGAGAGGTTGGCATTGTGACCCTCTTCCCCTGTTGTGTGTATTGCTTTGTTTTTTACTTGTACGATGATGCTCTCGTTTAACATTTTAATGAAATACTTCCTCCGTCCCAAAATGAAGATCCAAAAATTTTCAAATTTACTCTTGATATCAAGAGAAAATTTAAATTTACTCTTGATAAAGAGCAGAAGCATAATTTTAGGGCTAAAATTTAACACTTAAAAGCTAGAATTAACTAGTAACGAAGGCTCAGTGGCAGGTGGTGCAAGCTTAGTGTAACTCT
The DNA here is from genome assembly GCA_022495995.1 of Adenophora triphylla var. japonica. NCBI lineage: Eukaryota > Viridiplantae > Streptophyta > Magnoliopsida > Asterales > Campanulaceae > Adenophora > Adenophora triphylla. The sequence goes on along the minus strand of JAFEMH010002969.1, from coordinate 251,570 downwards.
GCCTTTTGAGCTCATACAAGAACTTGTTTCCTATAGAGCAGAAGCACTTTCTGTACTGCTATTGCTATTTATTATTTCCTACAATCATTTTAGTTTGTTCTAATTAATTCTGAACAAAATTAGATTTATTTTTTTTTTGAAAATGATGTGAAGTCGTTTACTGACTGCATCTTGTTATCGCTTTTGTGTGATATTATGCCGTCAGAGTGCAGCAAGCTGAGTTTACATGGCATGGTGGTCTCTTGGAGCCTAAATACATAATCTAGACATCATTGTTACATTTTACCCTTTATTATATGCCATCATCAAATATCTTATGGATATGCATCGTGTTCATGCAGAATGTAATGACACTTTTACCATATGTTGTTTGTGTATCCTATTTTTTTTTATTTTTTATTATGGAATTTGTTTTAGATTTGATTATTGATAAAAATTTGACAACAGCTATTCCGCCAATTCTCAGTTTGTGAAGCCCAAATTCTTAGTTCGTGAAGCCTTAATCAATCGCAGCTACCAGAACATACTCTCAATTCTTCCTAAATAATGGTATTTGGCACGAAACTTGTTTTGTATATTATGTTACTTTTTATGTCACTATTATGTTTTTATTACTTAATGATTTATTTAGCTTTTATTATTATTCTAATCATTATTATTAATATTACAAATATGTAGTCGTTGCGTCAGGTCTAATCATCATTATTAATATTACAAATATGTAGTTGTTGCATCAGGTGTTTTGATAGTTGTTGCAATAGAAATGAAGCATTGCATTAGTTAACCAAATAGTTGCAAACCAGACCGTTGCATCAGATTTCAATCTAATGCAACGACATGGTAAAGGTGTTACATCAGATTAATTTGTCGTTGCACTAGACCTAATGCAACGCAACCGTATAAAAGGTCATTTTGCGTTGCATTAGAGCTAATGCAACATAAAATGGCCCCTAACGCAACGATTTTTAGTGTTGCATTAGCTCAAAAATGTAGTAGTGAGGATAACGATATCTAAATATCCACACATTATCTTAAGTACGGGGGCTAATATGGCAATTAACTTGTATAAGGTCATATCTACATCCTTCACCTAAGTATGGGGGCATATTTCTATATTTCCCCTTCCGCTAGGTCTATACAACATTTAAAAAAATCATTTAATCCCTTAAAAACAATTGAACCTAGATCATTTTGATTTTAGCTTGTTCCTCAATTGAATCTATTCCTCATAATAATTGTTAATTTATAAATCATCCACGCTAGTTCAACAATTTATACCCAAGTAATTTAAAGGTCAAAAGTATCTTAACATACAATTGAAACCTAAAAATAGCTTTAAGATTATTGAGATAAACAAGAACGAGATTGATTAGAACAATTAAATCATGTTTAGCATAGAGATTCAATAGTTACAACATCCAATCCATGAATCAAGAGATTTAGCTACTAAGAGTAAAAAACAGAAAACAGAGAAATACAAATAAGAACAAAAAACCTGGATCTTGAATCCTTTAATCCTTGTTTACACCCTTGAAAAGAAGAATAAAAACATAACTAAAACATGGTTGGAGTTTGTTCTATTTATACTTGGGAGGAAGAGGGTCAAAATTTGGAAACAACCGAGGAGTCCTTCACCTAAAAGGAAACTGAAACATTGTTGGAGAAGGTAGGGCCCCTCATGGCATTAGCAAAATATGGTTTTTTGAATTTGGGGCGTGCACCCCTTCCCTTGGGGTGCGTGCTCTCCTCGTGCATTGCTGACTTATACTTTTCTCGTCAAACTTCCGGATGTCATAACTTATTCATACGAACTATGATTGGGACGTGCTACATATCTTTGGAAAGCTATCTACGAGTACTATTATTGGAAGTCATTGCAAAAGGTCACATCCTTCTTGTCTTTCTGTTATTTTCATTCCTCCTTGCACCACTGCTCTTGATCGTTCATTTTTACACTCTTTAAAATAATAATCCATAACATTTTCCTTCTATTCCATGTACTTATAAAACTCCAAAAAGCCATTAAAACACCCAAGTTTGAGCATTGAATGATTTTTAAAGTATATCATTTTAATGGGTAGAAACAAATCCATTAGTTATATCCGACCAAATCGACAAACACTACCTTAATGAGGCCTACTTCATCCCATTGAAAGTGCAAAAGGGCCTATTTATGAGGGTGGAAAAAATGACAAGGGTTCGCAAGAGAAGAAGCCCAAAAGAGAAAACGTAAAAAATTCCCTTGTGCAATAAATGATCTCATATCTCGAGTAATTTATATGGGGGTTGATCTGAAAGTGAGGACCCGTGAAACCATGAAGTGGGGCAAAGGAAGGAAGGTGAAATCCAAACCCCTGTAAAAACTAGGGCCTAGTCGGGCTAACGACTCTAAACAAATGCGCTTGTTGGGATGCAACCCAAGTAGGTAACATTTATTTGCTTTCATTTATTTTTGTTGTGTCATGTCATCCTTTAAAACCAAGGCATGCTTCCATTCCTTATACTATGAGGACATAGCTTATTTTTGAGTTTGTGGGTAGGAATATTTCCGAGTATTTTGATTTATAGGGGAGTGTAAATAGTGTCACCCTTCAAAAATTAGAAAAAAAAAAATTGTTATTTTCATATTTTGGTATGTTGGCTATAGTCTGTAATTACTTCACCTTTCACTTTCATACTATTTTTTTTATCATTGTTAACAACTTATGAGACTTTTATAGGATTACTTTGAAATTCTCGAGGTCTATAGAACATGTTTGCATAACTGTTAATAACACATCAAATAGGCTACTCAGGAAGTGATATATGACTTTTTTCTTTGCAAAAATGAGGGACCTGTTGGGAATTAATTTCAGGAACTTTTTGGCTATTTAGCAGAATTTGAGGACTTTTCAGGAATTGTGAAAATCTCAGGGACCTCTTGGATCAGCCAGCAACTTCTAATTTTCCTTTTTTAACAAGTAATCCTATTTTTCTAATTTTTACACCTCCTTAGCCCTATTATAAATGGAAAACCTCTAGGCATGTAATTTTTTATGCTTTATTCTAGTTTTACATCTTTTTTGTTTGAGGATTCAATGATTCAACTCCAGGTTTTTATGTTCTCTATTTATTTCTTTGACTTTTTTCTTATGACTCTTAGTAGCAATTTTCTTTATATTTATGGATTGGATGTAACTACTATAGTATCTTTATGATATATATAATTTAATTATTCCAATCTATCTTGTTATTGTTCATTACAATAGTTTTAATTTATTTTAGGGTTTCAACTTTATGTTAAAATAATTTTGGCTTTTTAACTAATTGGGTATAAATCCTTTCACTTGAGTGGAAATTTATACATAGATTATTGTTGTGCTGATTAGATTTGATTGAAAATTTTACCGAAGTCAAACAAATATAGGTTCTAATATTCTTAATTGCTTAATGAACTCTTTGCATATGAAACTGGCCTTGTGAAAAGTATAACATAAAGAGAGTAATAGGATTACAATTCGGCCAGCTAACCGTTCTAATCCCTACTTTAGTGAATGAACAATTGAATGAGATTGATCCCTTTATCATTAAATAGCATATAGTGAAGATAGTTGTGAAACCTAATCCGTGAATCCCTTGCTTAATCCAGTTAATTCTTTGTTTTTAAATTGCTTTCTTAGTATAAATTTAATTTGTGCTTTCATAGAATAGAATAATAAAAACAAACAAAACTCCTTGGCTACTTTGCACTGTTTAAATCAACTTATTTGACACCCAAGTCTCTGTGGTTCGACACCCTGCTCGTGAATACTATTACAACGATAACTAGTACACTTGATAGGTTATTTTATTACAAGAGAAAATTTTCCTCGATAATAATCATATCCCCATATTAATAATAACACTCAATATTCACAATTAAAGTACCCTTATATCAACATAGACTTTAGCCAAAACCGCAAAATATGAAAATAAAAAAAAATCTTTTTTTGAAATTTTTGTAGTGTGACACTATTTAGACTTTCCCATAAACCCACAAACTCGGAGGGACTTACAAATAGTGACTTAAAACTAACATTGCCTACCCCCAAACTAAAACATGTTATGTCCTTAGAGTACAAAGTAAAATAGAATCATGTCTTGGGTTTAAGGGTTGACACGACACAACAAAAATAAAGAAAGCAAGATAAATGATATATAGTTGGGTTGCCTCCCAACAAGGGCATTTGTTTAAACTCGTTAGCCCGACTGTTGCCTCACGTTTGGATTTCACCTTCCTTCATTTCACTACAAGGAAAATCGATTTTAGCTACGGCAAATTCCGTAGCTAAAATGAAAATTTTGTAGCTAAATCGTGTTTAGAGACCGATTTGTTCCGTAGCTATTCCGTGGGTGCAGGTTCGTCGCTAAATTGGGCGTCGCTATTTTGTAGCTATTTTAGAGACGGACATATCCGTCTCTAAATTAGAGACAGATAATTTTGTCTCTAATTTAGAGACAGGCAATTCTGTCTCTAAATTCAGCTACTGAATAGCTACAAATATATTAGCGACAAACATGCACCCACGAATTAGCTACATAATTAGTATGTCACTGATTTAAATTTAGAGACGGAAAATTGTCTGTCGCTAATTTGCCAATTTTTAAAAAAAAAATATTCAGCACAAATATATATTTAAAAATATATTTTAGTATATTTTTAAATATATAATATATGCTGAATAATTTTTTTATATAAATTAATTTATAATGTTACTTAAAATTAATACAATAATAATTAAACTAATATAAAATTAAAGATAAAAATAATCTAGTATATTGAAAAATGTCAAAATACATCAATTGAAAATGTTAAAATACATCAATTAAAAAATCAAAATACATTAATTACAATTACATTTTCAAAATAAATTAAAAATCTTTCAAAACACAAAAAAATAATACATATCAACAACTTTACGGATCACCACCATCACTGCCACTAACACCGCCAGTCACTGCCGTCCGTCCATCACTGCTGCGGCGCCGCCCACCACCACCACCAAGAAAATGTAGATCTAGAAAATCACACACATGAAACACAATCAGAGAGAGAGAGAGGGAGAGACAAACCCAGAATTGAACGTTCCAATTATCCATTCCCACCCAGCAATTGTGCTTGCGACCCAGATCTGGAGAGAAAGTGAGAGAGAGAGAGAAAGCTTTACCTGAAGAGAGAGAGAGAGAGAGAGATAGAGACAGAGCGAGATGAGAGGGTGGACGGTGTAGGGTTTTGAGAGAGAATGAGGGAGGCGGTGAAGGGGTGATTAAGGGTAGAGCAGAGCCAGAGATCGTCGGTGGTTGCGGAGATGGCAGAGGTAGTGGTGGTGTCGGCGGCGACATCAATGGCGTTGGAGGAGGTTGGTGAAGGTGAGGGGACGAAATGGAAGAGGGGTGGTAGAAGGAGAGGGTGAGGCGTGACGGGGGAGGCAAATAGGAGGGAGACGGTGTGGAGCTTGGGATGAGAGACGGTGAGGGAGCTGAGGGAAATGAGAGAGAGAGAAAACGGTTTTGAAAATGAAGAGAGAGAGAGATAAAGGAGAAGAGAAATAGGGAGAGGGATATTAATTGGTTTTGTTTGAATTATTGTGGGTTGTTGGATTAAATGTATTAAATGGCCAGATCTTGCTTAGCTCATGATCCGCGTGAAATTTAAAAATCCAATCAAATAATGCCACACACATACTTATATTTATTTCACACTATATTATACACTAACTAAAATATTTATGCCTAATATTAAGAAAAATAATATTTATTAATAAATTATTAATTATATAATTAATTAATTAATTAATTAATATTAATATTAATTATATAAACAGTAATAATATTAATAATAGTATTAATAATAATTAGTAATTTTTATTATTTTTTATTGAATAGGAAAAAATATTTTAGATTTTTTTTATTACTGAAATTTATAAAAAAGTTATCTAAAATATTTACATGCTTTTATTTGATTTACCCAAAATTTTAGTTATAGTAGTATGCCTAATATCAAGAATAATAACATTATCATATAATTAGTAATAATACTTAATAATAAGACTAATAATGATGTTATTGTTAATTATTCAATTATATAATTGAATATATTAATAATTATTATTATATAATTAATAAAAATATTAATAATAACTAGTAATAATACATAATATCAAAAATAATAATATTATTAATTAATAATAATACTCATTAATTTAATTATTTTAAATTTATTAATAATAATTTAATAATTTAAACTTCTAAGAAATATTAATATACCTAAGTAATAATTGATAGTAATAAATTATAAAAAAAATACTTATTAACAATAACAATAATATAATCTTTAAAGAAAATAGTAATTAGTAATAATACTTAATAATAAGACTAATAATGATGTTATTGTTAATTATTCAATTATATAATTGAATATATTAGTAATTATTATTATATAATTAATAATAATATTAATAATAACTAGTAATAATACATAATATCAAAAATAATAATGTTATTAATTAATAATAATACTCCGTCAGAACTTATACCCTAAACCTTAACCCCTAACCCCTAACCCCTAAATCCTAAATCCTATACCCTATACCCTAAACCCTAAACCTTATACCCTATACCCTATATTCTAACCCTTATACATTATACCATATACCCTAAACCCTAAACCCTACACCCTATACCCTAACCCTTATACCTTATACCCTAAATTCTAAGTCGTAACCCTAAGTCGTATACCTATACCTTATCCCTTATACCCTAAACTCTATACCCTAAACCCTAAGTCGTATACCTATACATTATATACCTTATACCCTAAACCCTAAACCCTATACCCTAACCCCTAAACCCTAAACCTTGTACCCTATACCCTAAACCCTAAACCCTATACCCTAACCCCTAAACCCTAAACCTTGTACCTTATACCCTATACCCTATACCCTAACCCTTATACATTATACCCTATACCCTAAACCCTATACCCTAACCCCTAAACCCTAAACCTTGTATCATATACCCTAAACCCTAAACCCTATACCCTAACCCTTATACATTATACTCTATACCCTAAACCCTAAACCCTATACCCTAACCCCTAAACCCTAAACCTTGTACCCTATACCCTAAACCCTATACCCTATACCCTAACCCTTATACATTATACCCTATACGCTAAACCCTAAACCCTAAACCCTAAATCCTATACCCTAACCCCTAAACCCTAAACCTTGTACCCTATACCCTAAACCCTATACCCTATACTCTAACCCGTATACATTATACCCTATGCCCTAAACCCTAAGCCCTAACCCCTAAACCCTAAACCTTGTACCCTATACCCTAAACCCTATACCCTATACCCTAACCCTTATGCATTATACCCTATATTTATTTTTTATTTTTTTTTAATTTTTTATTGACTAGAAAATAATATTTTAGCCTTTGTTAATTAGTGGTTTTTTTTTAGAAAAAGTTATATAAAAAATAGAAAAAAACCAAACAAATGAAAGTATATAGAAGAAAAGTCAAAAGAGGGACGGACTACCCTATATTTATTTTTTATTTTTATTTTTAATTTTTTTTTACTAGGAAATAATATTTTAGCCTTTGTTAATTAGTGGTTTTTTTTATAAAAAGTTATATAAAAAAAGATAGAAAAAAACTAAACAAATGAAAGTATATAGAAGAAAAGTCAAAAGAGGGACGGACTACATTATATTTAATTTTTATTTTTTTAAAAAATTTTTATTGACTAGAAAATAATATTTTAGCCTTTGTTAATTAGTGGTTTTTTTATAAAAAGTTATATAAAAAAGATAGAAAAAAACTAAACAAATAAAAGTATATATAAGAAAATTCAAAAGAGGGACGGACTACCCTATATTTATTTTTTATTTTTTTAAAATTGTTTATTGACTAGAAAATAATATTTTAGCCTTTGTTAATTAGTAGTTTTTTTAGAAAAAGTTATATAAAAAAAGATAGAAAAAAATTAAACAAATGAAAGTATTTAGAAGAAAAGTCAAAAGAGGGACGGACTACCCTTTATTTATTTTTTATTTTTTTTTGAAATTTTTTATTGAATAGAAAATAATATTTTAGACTTTGTTAATTAGTGTTTTTTTATAAAAAGTTATATAAAGAAAGATAGAAAAAAATTAAACAAATGAAAGTATATAGAAGAAAAGTCAAAAGAGGGACGGACTACCCTATATTTATTTTTTATTTTTTTTAAATTTTTATTGTCTAGGAAATAATATTTAAGCCTTTATTAATTAGTGGTGTTTTTTATAAAAAGTTATATAAAAAAAGATAGAAAAAACTAAACAAATGAAAGTATATAGAAGAAAAGTCAAAAGAGGGACGGACTATCCTATATTTATTTTTATTTTTTTTTATAATTTTTTATTGACTAGAAAATAATATTTAAGCCTTTTTTAATTAGTAGTTTTTTTATAAAAAGTTATATAAAAAAAGATAGAAAAAACTAAACAAATGAAAGTATATAGAAAAAAAGTCAAAAGAGGGACGGACTACCCTATATTTATTTTTATTTTTTTTAAATTTTTTATTGACTAGAAAATAATATTTTATCCTTTGTTAATTAGTGGTTTTTTTTAGAAAAATTTATATAAAAAAAGATAGAAAAAAAAACTAAACAAATGAAAGTATATAGAAGAAAAGTCAAAAGAGGGACGGACAACCCTATATTTATGTTTTATTTTTTTTTAAATTTTTTATTGACTAAAAAATAATATTTTATTCTTTGTTAATTAGTGATTTTTTTTAGAAAAAGTTATATAAAAAAAGATAGAAAAAAAATTAAACAAATGAAAGTATATAGAAGAAAAGTCAAAAGAGGGACGGACTACCCTATATTTATTTTTTATTTTTTTTTGAATTTTTTTATTGACTAGAAAATAATATTTTAGCCTTTGTTAATTAGTGTTTTTTTTATAAAAAGTTATATAAAAAAAGATAGAAAAAAACTAAACACATTAAAGTATATAGAAGAAAAGTCAAATTTAGAGACAGATACTAAATATGTCTCTAAATTTTAGAGACAAATATTGAATCTGTCACTAAATTAGAGACGGATTCAAAAATCTGTCTCTAAATTAGAGACGGATTAAAATCTGTCTCTAATTTAGAGACAGATTCAACATCTATCTCTAAAGTTTAGAGACAGATTTTGTATCTGTCTCTAATTTAGAGACGGATTCTGAATCTGTCTCTAATTTAGAGATAGATACAAAATCCGTCTCTAAAATTTAGAGACGAATTCCAAATCCGTCTCTAAATTAGAGACGGATGTTGAATCCGTCTCTAAATTAGAGACGGGTTCAGATTCCGTCTCTAAATTAGAGACGAAATCTGAATCTGTCTCTAATTTAGAGACGGGTTCAACATCCGTCTCTAATTTAGTGACGGATGGAAAAATCTATCTTTAAATTAGAGACGGATGTTGAATCCGTCTCTAATTTTTTGATCTGTCTCTAATCTGTCGCCAAATTAGCTACAGACTCCGTCCGTCTCTAATTTTCCGTCTCTATTTCCGGTTTTCCTTATAGTGTTTGGCCCACTTCAGAGTTTCGCGGGTCATTACTTTCAACCTAAGCCCTACATAGATTCCCAAATATGTCACATCCTTTAGCAACCTAGGGAATTTTTGATATCTTTATTTCTTGGGCTCTTCCATTTGTGGTCTCTTACCACTTTCTTCATTCTGAAGGAGGGGGTACGATAACAATTGCCAAGTTCTCAACGGAAGTGTCAATGTGTTGAAGGTCCCCATCCTCACTATCCTTTTTCTCCCAACCATATAGGACAAACTCAAGCTCAAGCTCCTCAATGAATTGCCCAAACCATGTTTTCTCTGCATTCGACAGTGTCACAATACACCCACTCGAATCATCATAAGGTGCTCGATCTATAGAGTCAACATTGGAGATTTCAAAGACAAAATTCTACTTTGCGTCCTCAAAAAGTTGCTCTTCAAGTGATCCATCATTAGGTCAACGTTGAAGAATTCATAGACAAAACTCTCCTTTGCATCCCCCAATGGTTGCTTTTCAGGTTGTTGTGGTACTGTATCACTAACATAACATGGCTCAAGGGTTAGATCATTGACTATCTCATCATCGCCCCAAATCTTTTCTGAATGAATTCCCTAGACATTTGCATCCTCCCAAGGTAGTTCTTCAAGTGGTAGTGGTGGTAGATCACAAACATAACATGGCTCACAAATCGGATCATAAACTACCTCTTCCCCATCTTCGTTAACTTTCCATACCAAGGTTGAATGGTTTCCCCACTCTTTATTAAAAAAAAAATAGGGAAATAGTCACATTGTTGTTGCCATGGCTGGAAGTGGCTCCTTTCTTGCACCTGTGGAGAATACTCATGAAAACATGTCCTTGACGGACAATTAGTAGTAGTATGATAATAAACACAACAAATAGCACATGCCTCTTGAAAATTATGATTAACAAAATTTCTATTTGCAGCCCATGTTGTTAATTTCTCCGATAATTTGGCTATTTGTCGTGCCAATTCCTGACATCCTACATCATAATCAGATAAACAGGGTTTATTTCACACATCCTTGAGTATCCCACGCATTAATTTTCTAAGAAAAAAAAAATTTACACTAACAAAAAAAATAATAAAAGAAAACTATTTACACTTTATAAACTAACTTGTTTACTCGCACAATTCACAATTCCCCAGCAACGGCGCCAAAAACTTGATGGAGAGAATCTACTTCTTGTAATAATTACCTAGAAAGTGCACTAGTCTACCACTGTAGTATTATGAAAATTCAAGGGTCAAATCCACATATACTTGGTGGAAAACGAGTAAATTCAAGGTAGTGAAAAGTAACCAAAAGAAGGTTTTGTTTAATTGTTTATTAACCCACTAAAACAGAATTTAAAAGATTTAAACTAAGACAACAAGTAAAAACAAAGAATTAACCGGATTATGTAAGAGATTCACGGAATGGGTTTCACAATTAACTTCACTCTATGCTAATTTTGTAAATAAAGATATTAATCTCATTCTAGCGTTCATTCACTAAAGTAAGGATTGACACGGTTAGTTGATCAGATTGCAATCATTTTGTTATTTTTATGTTATACTTTCTATTACGGCCACATAACATGCAAATAATTTACTAAGCACTTAAAAATATACAAACCTATATCATTTTGATTTTTATTAGCCTCAATTAGATCTAATCAACAAATTAGTGGTCGATATATTAATCACACAAGTTAATGGTCCAATTAATGTTGGAACATGAACGATCCATCAAACCATGAACCGACTCATAACTAGATTAAGAAAGAGAAGAAGAAGAAGAAGAAGAAGAAGAAGAAGAAGAAGAAGAAGAAGAAGAAGAAGAAGAAGAAGAAGAAGAAGAAGAAGACGGAAGCGTGTACCTTGTGATTCCATGATTGTTCTTAGTCTTGTTCTTGATGAAGTATGAAGATAGTCTTCAAAGAAGGGAGGAGTAGATCTTCTAAATGATGAGTGCCCTTATTCTCTTTAGTCTTCAAGTACTTAGAAAGATTTTGGACTGAATGAGAATGTAAATACTAGTGAATTCATAGGCTTGATGGATAGGCCTTTATATAGGAATCCAAGGGGCACTTCATTTAGGGACTACACCTATTGATATATAAGATATTACCATTATGCCCATCATTTAATGGTAGTCTTATATTATGGAATTCTACACATTATATTATATCCTATACTTTATAATAAATATTATAATATTGATCACTATTTTATCAAGTACTTTCACTAATAATATATGTTATACAATTCATGTTCTAACAATCTCCCACTTGGATTATAATAACATATATTTAAACTTAATAAAATCCTTCAATCATATTTATAACATAAATGACAACCCTTATGTGCACTTTTTTATCATTCGAAAACAATCCCGTCCATTAGTCATATAAGTATAAGGACTAAAGGGGCAGTCGTTGTAATTGATTCGCAACTAAATCCACATTAATCACATATATATATCCAACTAAACGACATAGATTAAGTATAGATATGTAGCATGGAATATTAATGAATATATATGAAGAACTCATATATATATTCTCCAACTAGTCCTACTTAACCAAATGAGATCAATATAAATAAAAACAACACAAAGAAATAGAAAACAACACAAACTCCCACTGATTTAAGCATTATCAAAAGTCGTTTCACCCATATGAGCAATATGCTCGTGAAACATCAAAAGAGATTACGCTTTATAAAATGGATCCAATAACATGGAGTTTGATCCTATAAGTTGTATATCTATTTGTTTATTTTATACTTATTTCTCTTCAATAAGAGATATAACCTTAAGATGTCTTTCGACATCTTTGCATCCACTAAAACATAATCGGAATACTTAATGATCTCAAAAAAATGATCCGATTTTATATACATAAGCATGTAGTTTAATGTTTTATAGGTACTTCATCATTCTTTTGGATGTGACTTAATGTTCTTCTTTTCCTAATTCCTTTGGTATTGACCAAGCATCCCAATAATAAATGCAAGGTTTGTACGAGTACAGACTTGCACATACATTAAGCTTCCTACTGACGGTGCATAAGGGATATTTTCCATATACTTGGATTTAAAATTAATTTTAGGATATTGCTTTAGACTGAATTTATCTCCCTTAGAGACAGGGGTGTCATGTGGTTTACAATTTTCCATGCTAAACCTTTGTAATACCTTCTCTGTATAGCTCTTTTGTGATAATCCCAAAATACCTCGTGAACGATCACGATGAATTTGAATTCCTAATACAAAAGAAGCTTCACCAAGATCTTTCATCTCAAATTTGTTTGAAAGAAATTTCTTAGTTTCCTTAAGAAGTTCCTTATCATTACCAGCAAGTAAAATGTCATCCACATATAATACCAAAATATAAATCTACTCCCACTGAACTTTTGCTATACACAATTTTTACCAAGATTCGTTTCAAAACCAAAGGAAAGAATAACTTGATTAAATTTTTAAATACCATTGACGAGAAGCTTGCTTGAGACCATAAATGGACTTAGTAAGTTTACGAACTAATTAATTAATCTGAATCGGTCACCATTTCTGGTTTCCTTTATATAGATAGTTTCCTCAATGTCGCCATTGAGAAAAGCTGTTTTAACATCCATTTGATGAAGCTCAAGATCATAATGTGCCACTAATGCCATAATGATCATAAAAGAGGTTTTAGAAGATACCGAAAAAAATGTTTCTTTATAATCAATGTCTTTCTTTTGAGTTAATCCATTAGCAACAAGACGTGCCTTATATCTTTCCATATTACCTTGCTAATCACTTTTGGTTTTAAATATCAATTTATAACCAATAGGTTTTACACATTCAGGTAATGGGACAAGATCCCAAATGTCATTGTCTTTCATTGATTTTAACTCCTCATTAATGACATTGATCCACTTATGAGAATTAGGACTATTAATGGCTTCATGGAAAGTGATTAGATCATCTCCCACTAAACCTAAGGTATCCTCATTCTCCGCAAGATACATATCATAAATATCCGGAATAGCACTTCTTCTTTCTCTAGTAGATCTCCTTTAAGGGCACCGGTTCATCCTCATTTTGAGGTTGTTGAATTTCATTATGTCCAACATTTTCATGTTGTCCGTTATTTACGTGAGTATCTATATTATTTTGAATTGTATGTTCTTTGTTGAATTTCAGGTACAATTACTTGATTTCCAACAGGAACTAAAGTTTGAGGAATAAAGACTGGTTCCTCTAACTCTTCAAATTCAAAATCATTACTATTTCTCCCACTAAATTCAACATCCTCAAGGAACCTAACATTGCCAGTCTCGAAAAGTGTTCAAGTTTTCGGGTCATAAAATTTATATCCCCTAGATCTCTCGACATACCCTACAAAATAGCTACTAACAGTTTTAGGGTCCAGTTTGCCCTCATTAGGCCTATAAGGTCTAGCTTCTGCTGGACACCCCATACATGAAGATGATTTAAGAACGGTTTCTTATTCGTTCATAACTCATAAGGGGTTTTGTCGGTGGCTTTTGAAGGTGCTCTATTGAGAATATAAGCTGCGGTTTTTAATGCTTCGCCCATAATGAGTAAGGTAAAGAAGTACAAGAAAACATACTTCTTACCATATTCTTAAGGATTCTATTATGTCTCTCCACTATACTATGCTAGGTTTGTCCGGCATGGTATAGTGAGGGACAATCCTACACTCTTCAAAATAGCGAGTATAAAGGACCCGGACGTTATTCACTCAATACGTTATATCGTCCGTAGTTTTCACTACCATGATCGGATTTAACGTTCTTAATAGTCTTTCTTATTCCTTAAAAGACTTGAAAACGTCCAATGATTGAAACTTTACATGAAGAAAATAATGTATCCATAACGAGAGTAATCATTCATGAACGTAATGAAATATTGTTGACCATTCCATGAAGGGTTAGTGAATGGTCCACAAATGTCCATATGAATTAGTTCCAAGACGTTTGATACTTTCAAAGATCCTATTTCCTTTAATGTTTGTAAATTTTTCTTTAAAAAACACTTAATGCAAAAGTTTTATTTGAAGTATCAAGTTGTTTTAGGATTCCCTCCGACATAAGCTTTATCAATTCTCCCTTTGGAGATATGACCCAAACGCCTATGCCATAGAATACAAGAATTTTCACTTGATAACTTTTGCTTAGTGCCTTTAGTTTTTTTTTTTTTTTGGTTTCATTATTATGGGATTCATTCATTTTCTTGACTATGTCAAGTATATTAAGATTATTGATATATGACAAAGTACTAGTACCGACAAGTTTGGAATTTAAAATAAAGATCACATTTATTATTACCAAAAGAACAAGAGTAACCTTCCTTGTCCAAAAATGTGATAGATATTAAATTCCATCAAAAGATGGTACAATGAATGTATTATTTAATACAAAATAATAGCCAGTACTTAACATTAATCTAAAATTCCTATGCCTATAACTTCAACCGGATTTCCAGCTTTCATATAGATGTATTTCTCATCTTCACTGGGGATTCGGTAATTCAGGCAACCCTACATACATGAACTAATGTGAGTTGTTGCACCAAATACAACAACTATGTATATTAAGGAATTGAAACCAAATTTGTCTTAGTACAAACAAGACCAAATGACATACCATTCTAAATTTTCCATTCGCGATACTTATGGTAGTCATTCTTCATGCTAGTAAGGTCCTTGCAAAAGAAGCATTTCTTGACTTTATGATCCTTAAATGATCCCTTATACTTCTTACTTGCAACCGCAATTTCCTTCCCTCTTCTCTTAATTCCACGAGAAGAAGTAAATGCTGAGTGAGTATTTTCTAATTTAAGATATTTCATCCTATCTTCCTCTAATGTCATATGTGAAAGTAATCCATTAATATTCCACTTGTACTTTCGACATTTATAGGTCACCTCAAAAGGACCAAATTGAGGAGGAAGATAGATCAAAACTAAGTGCACGAGCAAATCTTCCGAAATCTCTAACTTAAGTGCCTTTAGTTTGATCTAAAGATGAAATAATTCAATAATGTACTCGCGAAGATTTTCGTCACCCTTGTACCGTGTGGAAACAAGTTTCCACAAGAATTCAAAGAAAAATTCAGCATTTTCGATCTTAGAGACATAGTCCAAAAATGTCTTTGAAACTGCATTTTCCATGATCATTAGACTCACGCGGTTGGACCGTTCCCATTGCTCAACATTTTTCCGTTCTATAATGGTATTTCCATTAGTGAGAGCAGCGGGACTTGATTCCCCTAATGCGTTATCGATGTCCATATTGCCTAAGATCATCGTTATATTATTTTTTTCAAGTTTTAAGTTTAGTCCCAGTAAGCAAAGGTACATCATTTATAGCAGTACCTACGGATGAAGCATTAATCAAATCTGAAGGAGAAGAACAAGAATGAAACAAAACATATATAAGAAACTACACAATGATTAATTATATCAAATGAATTCCATCAAAATAAAAGATAATCAATATGACATCAAGACTAATCTTTGGATTGCGAATTGACTCACAATTTGATTTATCTTAGGGTAAACAAATAGCTTAAACAATACACTTTAAATACTTGCCTTCCTTTGGGCCGGTTCAAGTATAGAAAATGTCCTAAAGTTTAAGGTACTTGTTTTTCGGTAATAAAGAATATAAACAATTCATTTTAAACACCCGCATTCCTTTGGGATGGTTCACAGCATTTAAAATGACCAAAAGTTTAGTTCAATTATTACCCCATGAATGTAAATACATAGTCAATAACAAGGTCTTCTTTGGAAAACAAGCATGTTATCACATATCAATATTTACATTCATCACTTTAACAAATTTGTATTTAAATAACGTAAATTGCTTTGGCAACAATATTATTTAAACAATGAATAAATTTGTTTAAACATATAATTAATCATACTTTAGGGCACATAAGACTTTAAGGCAATTTCTGAAAATTTAAAGGTAAACAAACAAGTGAAATGTATTATTAAAATATAGTATCCTTTTATTCTACCCGTCCATTCTTAAAGTTTGATAACTCTAAGAACCACCGAAGCGCGACTGGTGTCCAGATACTATAATTTACTAACAAATTTTCACAAAATTCTGGGCAAAACTCAAAAAATCTCTCTTCCCTAGCCAGAGCACGACTCGTGCCCACGAGCACGAATGGGGCACGAGTGGAAATGAATTGCTTGGTTTTAATCAGAACGACTTGGAAGCTTGGAAACGAGTCGTGGGCACGAATGACCAAAAGGGCACGACTCGTGCCAAAAAGCACGACTCGTGCCCAATCCCCAGAATCATGAAAAGTCACCATTTAAACGACTGGAATCAAAGTAAGTAGATCCGCATACTCACAACACATTTAAAAAATGCGTGGCTATGCATATGAACAAACTCACAACGCATCCAAGGATGGTGGCTATGTTCAAAAATGGGATAATCTTACATTAAGGGTTGAAAGCCTTTTTGAGTAAAACCAAAATTTTATAATTAAGTTTTAACACCATACTCTAGAATCTTATTTAGAGTATGAAAATAATTCAAGAACACATGATGAATATGGAATCTTTTCAAGAAATAAAAGCATAAGGCTTTACAAGAAACTCAAACTCAATCTAGTATATGACTAGGCACTGATACCAATTGTTGGAACATGAACGATCCATCAAACCATGAACCGACTCATAACTAGATTAAGAAAGAGAAGAAGAAGAAGAAGAAGACGGAAGCGTGTACCTTGTGATTCTATGATTGTTCTTAGTCTTGTTCTTGATGAAGTATGAAGATAGTCTTCAAAGAAGGGAAGAGTAGATCTTCTAAATGATGAGTGCCCTTATTCTCTTTAGTCTTCAAGTACTTAGAAAGATTTTGGACTGAATGAGAATGTAAATACTAGTGAATTCATAGGCTTGATGGATAGGCCTTTATATAGGAATCCAAGGGGCACTTCATTTAGGGACTACACCTATTGATATATAAGATATTACCATTATGCCCATCATTTAATGGTAGTCTTATATTATGGAATTCTACACATTATATTATATCCTATACTTTATAATAAATATTATAATATTGATCACTATTTTATCAAGTACTTTCACTAATAATATATGTTATACAATCCATGTTCTAACAATTAATACTTAAATAGTTAAAGACTCAAATTATCTTAAAATAAAGTTGAAACCCTAAAAAATTTATAATGATAATTACTTTGATAAATAAGAACGAGAATGAAGGAAAGAATTAATATTGTATCTTAGAGTTATGGTAATCGTTATATCCAATCCATTAATAAAGAAGTTTAGCTAATTATCTTTATAACAATGAAAACAAGTAATAAATTAAGAACACAAAACCTGCAATTAATTCTTAAATTGAAAGAGAAATCATTGAATCATTGTTTACAATCTTCAAAAGTATATTAAAATATAAAACTAAAAAGTTATTGAAGTGTTCTATTTATAATACGGTGAAGGAGATGCCAAAAATAAGTAAATAGGGTCAAATCCTTATTGAAAAAGGAAAACTAAAGTTGCTGGCCGAAATTTCTCAGAGGTCCCTATTTTTTAAAAAAAATCAATTTAGTCCTTTAACTTTTATAATACCCAAAAAGTCCCTAAACTTTTGATAATTCCATTTTTGCCCTCAAACTTTTGTAAATTCTTAAAAGACCCTCAACTTTTATTAATTTCAGAAATATCTCTAAAATTTTGATAATTCTCAACAGGTCCATGAAGGGTGTGTCTGCCCCTAAATGAGGGGATCGATCACCCCTAATGGGCAGTAGCTTTTCTCTTGTTTCTTTCTTGAGGTGCGGCTACGACTTGTACATTTGTTGCTTAACTTTTGGAAGCAATAACTTGTTTATACGAACTCCGTTTTGGACGTGACATATATCGTCGTAAGGCTCTCGATGTATACTATCCAATGGTAAATGTTGCTCCTTTGTTACATCTTCTTATCTATACTTTATTTCCATTTTTTTTCTCCTTCTCCGCTCTGCTGTTGATCATTCCTCTTTATACTCTTTAATATTATAATCCATGCAATTCTCCTTCTTTTCCTATACTCATAAACACTCCAATAAGTTCATTAAAAACCCAAAGGTTGAGCATTAAATAAGTTTAAAAGTATATTATTTGTAAAGGTAGAAACACATCTATCAGAGCTATAGTAAATGAATTGTTGTTTTGAGTATAACAAGTGGGCCCTATTAAATATAAACGTATAAAACTTTTGTCATTGTAAGTATTTCAATTTGAGATGGGACAGACTAAAATGACAAAAAGTCCGTTCTGAATTAGGATGGAGTGAGTATATGATAAAGAATGAAAAAAAAATGGTAAAAGAATTATTGAAGGATAATTTTTTTAGAAAATACAAAATTATTCGACACATTTTTTTTATAAATGACTAAGAAATGGATATTAGTTTACCATTACAATGTCTGATCACATATCTATTGATAAGGGTAATGTATTTTTATTTTTATTTTATTTTAACAACATGATTGTAATGGTAACAATTTTTTTTCTAACTTATTAAAAAAAAAAAACTGATTAAATTTTTTTTGTAAAAAACTCAAAAAAATCTGATATTACATATTTATTTTTTCACAATTTTTAATCCCATGAAAATATCTATTTTGAAATTCCATAAATCTTATTAAATACTCCCTCCGTCCCAAACCTACATGCCCCTTTTCTAAAATGACAAAGAATCTTTACTATTCCCTCCACTCATTCTCTCTCCTATTTTACTTGTATACTCACAACACCAATCAACTTTATTATTCCCTCCTCTCATTCTCTCTCATATTTTACTTTTATACTCACAACACTTTCTCCATTACCCACGTTCCTTAATTTTCGCGCCAAAACACCAAATGGGCATTAGGTTTGGGACGGAGGGAGTATATATTTATTTTCATGATCAATTTTTTTTTTAAAAAAAAAGTTACTATACCAAGAAGAATTAATAACTATTGATGCTGCCCAAAAATAGTAGTTGGGTTTGGGCCAATTGTATAAGTGGGAAATGATCAAGCAGGACCAAAGTGAGTCAAGGCCCAAGAAGAATATAGGGATAAAGGTAGCCCAATTGGGGTTCGAGGGAAACTGTGTCGAGAGATGACCCAATAAGATCAATTAAAGAGAAAGCCCAAGGTATATAATATACGAGATATTGGTTACTGAGTGGCGGGATAATGAAGCAAGCCGGCGAGATAATGATGTGAGATGAGAAGGGGAGATATTATGTCGAGGCGACACAGTACTCAGTTACCCGTATCCAGCGAGAGACAAATCTAATGGAAGCGACTCATAAGAGGCGGCATATAAATATCTACGAAATGGGACCCATAAAACGGTTGGGCATTGGGAAAAGTGATCACGTGTTTTGAGATTATTCTTTTTGATAACCAATGGAGTGAGGACACGTGGAATGAGGCATGGAACGTGAGGATAGCACGTGAGAGGCACGAGGAAAGGAGTATATATATGAGGGGATGTCTTCATTGCCAGGGTACGTACACACACTCACCCACAAACACCTTTCCTTACTGTTCTGATTTCCAACCTTAAGCAAACACTTATCCTCACGCCGGAGGAACTTACGCCGGAGTCGCCCCCGGCTTAGTTGACGTTTGTGGCTGTGCAGGACTGAAGAAGGAGCCGGAGTTATCCAAATCAAAGACTACGACGGTGTGTTGCTGTTGAGGAAATTTCTGGCAACATCAATTGGTTCCGTTGCCGGGACCTAATTTCTCTTCGTCGTTTGAAGGTTGCCGGCGATAGTTTGGTAAGTTGGTTGCGGTTTGGTAGATCTGCAGGATTGGTGTTTTTGGGCGATTTGATTTTGGTGTTGTTTATAGTTAGTGAACTTGTTTTTTATTTGAAGTTGGTTGTCATTCATAGTGCTAAATAAATTACTAGTTGATAGTTTGGTTGATTGAAGTTTTCGCAGTTTTTGATATTGTTTGGGGTGCAAATTTTCGGTGTAGAAGTGTGAATCTGGGTTGATTTGGATTTTTGGGAATTCGTGAAGGTTGATTGGAGCGATTGTTTGAATTTGTTGGTTGAAGGATTTTGGTGTTTCTGGGTTCTGGGAGGTTCATTTGATTTTTTGGTTAGTGTGGAGTTTGTTGTTTTAGTGATAGTTTGGTGTTGAACAATTGTTCAAGTATTTGGAAGTAATTTCTTAGTTTCTGGGTTCAAATCTTCAAATCTTCATAAGATTTGCAGATCTACAAAGTGTGGGTTCTTCATTTTTGATTACGTGTGAGAAAAGTAATGACAACACCTGAGAAAAGTATAGTGGGACAGAATACAATAGCGGGAAGGAACCTTATCTCGCCAATGACAGGTTGGGGCAATTTGGGAGCTGGTGGAGCGAGAGATACTGCTTCCTCGCAGCAAATTATCCCTGAAGAGAGAGAACGAGATGCAGGAGGCGAGAAAGAAAGAAATGTAACGTTGCCACCACCAGAGGAGGAAATGGAAAATGAAGAGGAAAGTTTGAGGATTCACAACAATTTAATCTTACAATTGTTGGAAAATAACAAA
This sequence comes from Adenophora triphylla var. japonica, assembly GCA_022495995.1. Taxonomy (NCBI): domain Eukaryota; kingdom Viridiplantae; phylum Streptophyta; class Magnoliopsida; order Asterales; family Campanulaceae; genus Adenophora; species Adenophora triphylla. Next base: position 230,390 of record JAFEMH010002969.1, on the reverse strand, counting down.
TGATTGATGGTCATGAAGAAGAAGCCAACCCCCATCCCGCAGGGCTTGTTGAAAGCGACAGAGGAAGTAAATAAGGGAGCAAACAAGGAGGTGATTGTAGTGGATGATGGTGAGCGGCAGAAAGAAGCAGAGCCTGAAAAAATGAAAGAGACCGAGGTGAGACTTGATGGGTCGCAAAAGCGGAAGGCAGGAGAATATATGGAGAATGGGAGGAAAATTAAGGTGTACCATTGGCCGCACACTTCACAAGTATCGTCGTTCTATTGTGAAAATGAGGAAGATGACGCCGCTACAAATGAGGAAGGATTTGGAGAGCAAGAGTTGAAGGTTTCTAAAGAAGGCGAGAGATCCAAACAGATAGATAAAGGAAAGGGTATAGGAGTAAGTCGCTTCGGGGAAGAAGACGGAATAACGAAGCAGATGGCTGAAATGGCAAAGAGGTTGGCAGAATTAGAAAAAGGCGATATAGTCGACAGCGAGAAAGATTCTTTTGTCGCTCCATTTGCCAAGTACATTCAAGAGTCTGAGCCCGCTCCGGAGTTTCGTTTGCCAACATTGTCTAAATATGCGGGTGTTACCACGGCTAGGACTCACGTCGCAGGCTTTGAAGTTACAATGGCCATATTAACTAAAGACGATGCACTGTTGTGTAAAACTTTTGCTAGCACTTTGGAGCAACAAGCGTTGGAGTGGTTCACGCAGCAACCCGCCAACTCTATTGTGGGGTATCAAGATTTTAAGCGGAAGTTTTTGTCGAGATTTGGGGCAGTGGGAACTCAGCATGTGGTATTGCAGGAATTAATGGGAATTAAACAAAAAGGGGGAGAAGGTCTGATAACTTACACCAACAGGTTTTTGTTGATTGCCAACCTAATTTTTGAGATAGAGCCCAAGTACGCAATAATGATGTATATGTCAGGCCTGGTGTCAAAAGCTTTTAAAAGAGAGTTGAGAATGAGACTGCCCGCAACTTTAAGTGAGTTGCATGAGCGAGTAAAGGCGTACTGCGGTGGGGAAGATATTGAAGAAGGAACATCTGGCACAGCAAGGAAGAATGTTAAAGACAGAATTGAATATGTTAAGGATGATAATGCAGATCGCGGAGGAGGGCGAGGAAATCAGGTTGGAGGAAGAGGGAGAGGCCGCGCTAGTGGTCGCGGTAATGGAAGAGTTATTAGGTTCACAAGGTTAAACTGAAGGCCAAGCGAGATTTTGAGGGCGGTGGAGTTGCCAGCGGCTTTCGAAATGATAGACAGAGGAAGAAGAAACTTGAACCAGTATTGTAATTATCACAGAGACAGAGGGCATGAGACTGATGAGTGTTACAACTTGAAAAAGGTGATCCAAGGTAAAATTGACAGGGGGGAGTTGCAGGAATATGTATGGCAGGAACAGAATGTGGCGGCTCAAGGAGGAAATGGCGAGAGGAATGAAATACTGGTAATTCATGAGCCAGCTAGTATCACCTGTCTAAGTAATCAGATCATGTCACTATCGCATACCTGCCATATTCCCGCTTACCCTCCAAGTGAAGAGAGGATTATCAGCTTCTTAAGGCGAGAATTAGCCCTAACGCCCAGTCATGGATGTCAACCCATAGTGATTACAATTGCTCCAGGAAACAATATACTACACAGAGTGTTGGTGGACTCAGGAGCAAGTCGCAACATCCTATACTATGAAGCTTTTAAGAAAATGAGATATACAGAAGCTAATCTGGTGCCGTACAAAGGATTTTTTGAGGGGTTTACGAACCACACAGTGCGGGTCAAGGGAACGATTTCACTGGCGGTAGAGATAGGAGAGGACGAAAAGGCGAGAACCCGTACGGTGGAGTTCATGGTGATAGACCTGGTGTCGACATATAACGCCATCGTAGGTATTCCCTTTATGCAGACTTTCGAGATGGTCGTGTCTATCCAGCATCAACGAGTCAAATTCCCCACTCCGAAAGGAATAGCTTGTTTGAAAAGTGAAGTCAAAGAAGTAATTCAGAAGAAGATCGAAATCCAAACTGCGGCAAGGGCAAGTTCTAGTTCGCTTTCAACAGCTTTAGCAATCCGAGATGCGAAAGTGAATATGGTCACTGACTTGGAGAAGGAAGGGCTGCGAAAAATGAGTAATATGCGGAACATTGATGAAAAGATTGTTGAGAAGAAATGTGAAGTAAGTTTGAGGAACCAGGGGGCAATTCAGGCCACAATGGAAGGATCAAGATTGGTTAAGTTTGTCAAAATGAAAGAGCCAAAAATCGAGGAAATAGTTGAATTTGAGGATGAAAAATATGAAGAGATGGAGGTGGAAGCAATTGAAGTTCTACCACAAGATGGCGGCAATTGGGGCGAAAGCGACATGGAGAAGGATAAGGAACATCATGGTGGAAAGAAGGAAAGTGGAATGGCGGTGAACACAGGGTAGATGCGAGATAACAGGTGGAGAATGCTTTAAGCGATATTATCATCAAAGAAGTAAGAAGTAATTTATTTATTTAATAGTATGCTTATTAAAATCGTATGAAGATTAAATATTATGAATATATGGAGTTTTCCACTTATGAATGAAAATTATGCATGTTTTGAAGAAGTTATATGAAATGATAATGTTATGAATGGAAGTTATTATACACTGTGAAAATAGTAAACGAAATGAAAACAATGAAATGAAAGTATGAAAGTTTACGATTTGAGTTTATGTTGCTTTTATATGATATGTCGTCAAAAATAGAAAAGTAAGTCGCTAGGAGTAAAGTTGCCTAAAGACAACTTCACTTTTTCGATGGGAGTATAAGTATATGGTGGTATCTTGCCAAAGATAAGAGGGTAAAAGGTTTTTGATGAACTATCAAAACAAAGTGCAAGTCATATGAATTTGCAAAGGAAAGAAACACTAGTACAGATTGGATCTTAGGAAACGCACCTTAGATAGCGCTTTTAAAAAGCGCTATCTAAGATGTAAACTTACATAGCGCATCTACATCTTTAAATTTAATAACCAAAATTAAAAAAATTAAAAAGTTAAAAAAAAATAACTAAGATAGCGCATATTTTGAGAAACGCTATCTTAGTGGAAGCTTCCATAGCGCTTAATAGAAGCGTTGTGTTACTATGCGCTTCTTAAGGTTATTTAGGCATATATACGCATCAAACACAAACACGTACTCTTTCATCCCCTCTCTCTCTAAACGCATTTATCCCCTCCCCCTCTCCTCTCTCTCTCTCTCTCTCTAGCAACTCCGACTCCATCGCAATCTCCATCATTAAGGTCGCGAGAGGCGCAGCCGGGCTACCCGTCGGTCTTTTGCCTTCATCGATCATCTATTTAATGGAGTCAATGGTTTGAGCGAGTACAGACACCCATCACTCTTTTGTCTTCATCGTTCTTACTGCGTCGCGTCGTCGCTAACTCCGTCGTGGACCTGGTGGTGCAACAACAAGCGTGGTTGAATCTGGAGTAGAAGCCGATTAATTTACTTTCTGCCATTAACGAGGTTAGTAATCGCATCTACCCATCCCTAATTTTAGGGTTTAGTTTCAATTTCAAATTTAGGGTTTTAATTTAGGGGAATCTGGAGTGGAAGCCAATTATGTTCTGTTGCTGACTTGCTGTTGATGAAATCCTCTTTTTCATGTTTGCGTGCAAGGGGGTTAGGAGAGGGCAATTGAGTTTATTTGGAATGGATGTTTTTCTTGAATTTTAGTTTGATCAAGTGAAGATAGGTATGTTTTTATTAGCGTTTTTGAAGTGGTTTGAATTGAATTCCTTCTTTCGCTTTACATTGTTTGGTCGTTATGAAAAATGCAAATTATAAGTGTGTTGTGGATCATTCTGCATTAGATTGTCTAGCATTTTGGTGTTTTGTTCTAGAATTAATCCTCACAACTATGGAAGAAATCCATAGATTATATCAACTTCTGACTTCTATGTTCCACAATTTGTTGAGGCTGTTGATAAATTGCGACTAATTTTTTTGTGCATGTATGAAAAGCTATGTCGAACGCTTGCTCGACTGTATAAGCAATGGTAAACTTGCAGAGGATAGAAGAAATGCTATGGCTGAACTTCAAGCTGTTGTTGCAGAAAGTCAGGCTGCACAGCTAGCTTTTGGGGCAATGGGTGAGTAACTAATTTTCTCTGTATAATGTGTAAATCTTGATTTCAATGCATAACAAATACAATTAACTTCTATTGCAGGCTTTTCGGTGCTTCGGAGCGTGTTAAGAGAAGAACGTGATGATGTTGAAATGGTATTCCTACCAACAATCTTATCAATTTATAGCTCATTTTATTGTACTCTTCTTCAATCTTGAGATATTGACATCCAATGTACTTACTTCATAAGAGATTATCACTGGTCTTTAAGTTGAAGCAGTTCCCGTTGTAGTTTAGCTTTTTCTCCAACTTTAACTGAACAATATAATTTAGGTTTTTAGCAAAGAAAAGTTCATAGTGTTAATAGCACAAAGAACTTGTATTGCTATTGTGGGATCATTTGTCCATGTTGGGGGCTGCTTGCTGGCCTCCTCCAACATGGAAAGAGATTGGTGCATGCTATATGACATGGCCCAATAGCTTACATTGTGTACCAATGTGTACTTAACCTTCTATCAATTACCTTTGGGTCCTCTAAGACATGAATTGGTATAGTTCAAGAAAGGGTTATGCAGTTATTTCTGGATGAGAGTAATACTTTTCATGTAATTGATAATTGTTTTTGCTATAAGAGGATGCTTAGCGCTTTCATGCTCTAATAATGACTATATACATTAATTATTTAATGCTTCAATTTGTCAATGTATACTTGAAGGTTCCTTGGACATTCCTTTATGGACAGAGGGATTATTATTTAAAGGTGAACCTGGATTGCTTGCCATCCTCACACGTACGTGTGTGTCTATAGTGGTGATTTTTTTCAGTCTTTATATACATTATGCTTGCCAATGTAGCTTTGTGTGGCCACGTGACCTTTGTTATGTGCGTTATTGGCGTCGAAACGATGATGGAAGCTATGGTGAGTAATCTGATGACTTTATTACTTATGTTTTTCAGTTTGTGTTATTAGATTTTGAACTTTACTTGTTTTATTTGTCTTTGTTATTGCGCAGTTGTGTTATTTTGTTCTAGGGACCATGAGAACTGTGTTCCACAACCAGGATTTGTGCACGCTCATATTGAGAGTAAACTCTTTTCTTTTGATCCTGAAGATATCTGCTTTTTATTATACAATTTTTTTTATTAGCATCCTGATTTCCAGGTGGAGGGTACAATATTGCCCCTTTGAAACCTCAGAATGGGAGGCCCGAACGCGAGGTTCGGCATCGATGCAAATTGATTTGAAAGGATGGGGCGTGGGTTATATGTCATCATTTCAGCAACATTGCCTACTTCAGATGTTAAATAGTGTTGCTGGTGAGTTCCATTGTTTGATCCATGGAATCAAAAGAATCATAAATTAGTATACGACTGTATCACAATGATATTTAGATTGCCTTCTCTTCTTCCTGAATTTTATTTATTTTTACCTTAATATGTAAGCCTTTTGTTCATTTTTCATTTCTGCCTTTGTGATAGTTTTACCTATTTCTTTCCCAAAATTCCTTTCATGTAGCTGGTAGAATAAGTCATCATTTTCGGGATGAACTAATTAACCTTAGAATCTCATGGAGGTGCTGGATTGGCTGAACATATAATGATTGGAATGATCCCGCTAATCTTCTTCTACTGTTGTTTTTGTATTTTTTTTGTTGATTATACTTATAGCAACTTAGCTAGCTTTTTGATTAAAAGAAGTGTATTCCGACTGAAGGTCGGTATTCTGCCAATTTTTTTAAGAAAGAATTTGGTCTGGTATGGGGAATTTGTGCCATGTTTTGATCCAAATATTATCCAACTATTTTTTCATTTTTTCTTCATTTACAATAATATGCCAAATTTTGTTAATTCCGTAATCATTTTCTTGTTCAGTTGTTCTTCTTGATGTGTATATTTCTGTAGGTTGCCTCAGAAAAAGGGAACTTTTGCCTTGTGTTTAATCTGCAAGTAAGTTATTCAAAATTGCATATGGAGTGTCTTGATAGGAAATAATTTGACAACGATAGAATTCAGCATTTGAGGTCACCCTAGCGCGCCACCGCCCGATGCTTCTTTTGACTGAAGTGTTCATGATTGTTAGGTCCTTTGCCATAAATTTGTCCCCAATCCACGCAAAAAATGTATCATAGCAGGAGTTAGTTCACTCTTTATGAGTTTTTGCTTTTTGTTGGTATTTCAGTTCAAACCAGGTTCTAAGTCAATAGCCATGACAACTTAAATAAATAAGCCCCCCCCTCCCCAAAAAAAAATATATATATATATATCTAAAATAGTGTTCCTTTTTGTTTTTGTTTTTTTAGTTTTTTCATAAAAAAGTGTCAGCTGTTGTCTTAGAATTTTTTTCATGTAATTTTTGTGAAAATTACAAATGGTAAAATGTAACCTACTTAAGGTAGCAGAAGTGAAAGTGGAATATCCATCAACGAAATTATGGATCCGGTGATCACTGTTGAGTTCATCCCCTCTCCAACCAACATGATATTAACCTTCTTTCTTTCTGGGAATAATGACATTCTCCTTGTAGATACCAGCTTTTACATGAATCACATACCTGTACTAAAAATGATGGATATTTTTGAGTCACCCATTTACCTATATATTACAAGTGCATCTCCCTTAGCAATATCTACTTCAGAATGAAAGACTCATTGTTGCTATTGCGCAGATACTTATAATGACAAAACCTATTAATCTTTGCTTATGGAATTTCTAGTTTTTATCATCTGTCGATTTTGCAGGTATGGAAGCTCGATATTGAACCTCAAGTGGCATAAGACTTTGAAAAGTATCAGACACCAAGTATTGGAATGGCTCAACAGTATCAGACACCAAGTATTGGAATGACTAATCTTTGACAGTTCTTCATTTTTTATGTCCATTAATTATATTGTGACATTCTTTGGTTTGTTTAAATTTTTTTCCAAGTTTCATGTCGTGCGACGGGTGTTAGACTAGTTAGTCAATAACACTAGTGGATGATTGTAAGAATTATTATTGGTGTAATAAATGAAAGGTTGATTATTATTGTTGAATGACATGTTTTTTAATTCATATTAATTTTTATTTATTTGATTTCTTGGTTATAATTCATATAATTTGAAATAGGTGCAGCAAGAAAAAAATAAAATTGAAAAATATCCTTAGATAGCGCTTTTTTAAGCGCTATCTAAGCTTGTTTTTTGTAAAAAAAAATTGCTTATATAGCACTTAAAAAACGCTACCTAAGATGATTTTTGAAAATAAAAGGAGTGCTTAGATAGCGCTTTTCAAAAGCGCTATCTAAGTGCATGAGCTTAGATAGCGCTTATACAAGCGCTATGCTAACTTGCATAGCGCTAGCTTAGATAGCGCTTATAAGCGCTATCTAAGCTGAAAAAAAAGCGCTATCTAAGCTCAAATCTGTACTAGTGAAAGTCCCATCTCGCCTGTATGGCATGTATATGGATGCGACTATAAACAGGAAAGAAAGTCCCATCTCGCCTGAATGGCATGTATATGGATGCAACTATAAATAGGAAAGAAAGTCCCATCTCGCCTGAATGGCATGTATATGGATGCGACTATAAACAGGAAAGAAAGTCCCATCTCGCCTGTATGGCATGTATATGGATGCGACTATAAACAGGAAAGAAAGTCCCATCTCGCCTGTATGGCATGTATATGGATGCGACTATAAACAGGAAACAAAGTCCCATCTCGCCCGAATGGCATGTATATGGATGCGACTATAAACAGGAAAGAAAGTCACATCTCGCCTGTATGGCATGTATATGGATGCGACTATAAAAATGAGAGTCTACGGACTATAAAAATGAAAGTCTACGGACTATAAAAATGAAAGTCTACAGACTATAAATAAGAAAGTCTAAGAACTATAAAAAAGAGAGTCTAAGGACGATAAACAAGAAAGTCTATATCGACTATAAACGAGAAAGTCTATATCGACTATAAACGAGAAAGAAACCCATCTCGCCTAAATGGCATGTAAAGATGTGGCATGTATGAAAGGAAGCACATCTCACCTAAATGGCATGTAAAGATGTCGCGAAAAGAGAAGTAAATGTATCTCGCTGGAAGGACATGAAAAGATATAAATTAAGGAAGAAAGGTCTATTTTGTTTTTAAGGCAAATAAAGATGTGGAGGCACAAAATAAGGAAATTGTTCTAAGTAAGAATCACGAAAAAAGCAAGGAAGAAGCAAAAGAGAAACAAAGATCTGCGACAATGTGAGTCGCGTTGTATGCACTATAAGTAAAGTCGCCTAAAGACGACTTCACTTTTTCGATGGGAGTATAAGTATGGGGTGCTGGTCAGGCAAAAAGGAGATTTTTTGATAAACTATCAAAACAAACTAGCAAAAGCGAGATATGATAATGAAGTAAAGCATAAAGATAAAAGGGGCAAGCACGAAGGCCGCGAATAATACACATTGTTTAAAAGGCACGCAGGCCCAAATAAAAGAAATTAAAATTGTTTAGCCACCAAGGCAAGTTACCAAAGGTTATCAAAATAAATTAAGTACTATAGTAGAGTCAAGATGAAGCATTTGGTTCATCAGTTGGTGCGGGTTGAAGGGAGCTTGAAGCCGCAAGAGCGAGAGCTTTTGCCTCATCCAAAAGTTGATGTTTATGTTCCAATTGATTGCTCCATAAAGTGAGGACATTCGGCACTTGAAGAGGAGCGGGATTCCAAGGCGACTTACCCAGCTGTGCATCTTCCTCCGCTAGGTCTTTGAGTTTATCAGCTGAGTATGGAACTAAAGGATGGCCCATGCGACATATGTCACTAAAGATTGGCTCAGAACCCCATTTTGCAAGTCACTCGATAGTGATGGCGGGTATTTCAGAAGCATCGACAGCTGCAGCTCGCATGACTTGGAGAGAGGTTTGATCACCAATGTCCATAAGATCGTCTTTGAGCTTGGCCACATCAGCATTGAGAGAGGTGATTTCAGCGACTTTGCCCATCATTTCCTCTCGCAGTTTAGCTATCTCGCCCTGGAAAAATTGAGTGTCAGCGACATGAGTCTTCTTTAAAGTCTCATTCTCGCTCAGAAGATTGGCGGCATTCTCCTTGACAGAATTAAGCTCAGCTGTAGCACTGTCGAGATTTACTTTGGCGGCATTAAGCTCAGTTTGAGCAGCCGTGAGTTGATCCTGGGAAGTGGTCAAGTCAGCTTTTAATGTATCTCGCTCTCCCTCCAATTTGGTGATTGTTGCATCTCGCCTACCAACTCTGCCGCAAAGGAGATCTTTGTCTCTTTTCAAGATTTGGTTAGAGTTTTCTAATCGTGTCACGTCCTTGGCAAGTTGATGGTTCTTGTCATTGATGCCAATAATGGAAGCTCCAAGCTACATGAAAAAGTTAAGATTAAGGCCAAAAGGAATAAAATAACAAATTGGATAAAGGGAAGAGCGACATACCATTGAATAGTAAATCCCAGCCTGGCAAGCGGCATGGTCTATATCCATATTCGTTACTCGCTGGACTTGGATGGGATCGCTAGCACGAATCAGAGCAGAACTGCCAATTAAGCACTCATCAACACCGCGAACTTCGTTAATCAATCCCGTCAAGCGAGGGACATTGGCAGCTTCTTTGCACAGTTCATAGAGCCCATTAAAATCAGTGGGCTTCTCAAAATTTTCCTGAAGCCAGCTAGGAGTTGGAAGAGCTGAGGAAGTTTGTGGGTCGCGTGGAGTAGGAGGCGAGTTAGAAACATTTGCTAGGTCGCAAAATTCCATATCTTGAGGAGGAGGAGGATCATCATTTTGAATGGGCTCTGTTGCATCGCCAACAGGCGCGGGAGAGTTTGTTTGGACAGCCTCGGAAGGAGGAACGTTAACGTTTTCTTCAACAGGGACATCATCAGATGGCAAGATAAAAATTGGCGGGACAGAAACCGGCGGAATATTGCCTTCTTTAGATGGAAGAACTTGGGCAGTTGGAAGAGTTTCAGTAGATGGAGGATCCTGATTAACGACTGGAGTAGAGGGAATAGCTTCTTGGGTGGCAGTGGCGACATTGGTTTGAACTGAGGCAATCCTTTTTTGGCGCTTGGCTCTGGTTCCTGGATTGTTGGGTTTAGCTCTGGCCTTGGAGGAACCTTGGACCTTTTCCAAGGCAATTTCCTCTGTATCTTTGCCATCAAGAGATAAAGGCAAGGGAAGATTAGCGGGAAGGAGGCTGAGGGCAGTATCGCGGGTGCTGGCGAGTCGCTTCATTCTCCTGTCCATTTCCAAGTTGGCGTTTTGGCGACTCTCCATTGATTTGGCTCGGTGATCTGAAAATAAAGAGAAATAAAGTTAAGAGTTAGAATCATTCATATGTGAGTTAAAAAGAAAAGAAGGATAAGGTTAGAGAAAGTACATACAAAGAACAGTATTCATTGCGGTGCAATGGCGAGTACCCTTGCACGATTGACACTCATGAGCATATTTGTTATTTGTGTGCCGCTCCCATCCATCAAAATAAACGTAGCTGATTGGAACCCGAGGCGGTGCAAGAGGTACGTTGTCGGCGATACCGACTTGGTCAAGTAGTTCTTTATTCCGCAAAATAGCCCTCCAAGAAATAAGAGGTTGGGGTGTATCAGCGGGAGAATCTGCGGGAAGGGCAACTAAAGATCGAATAGCGGCAATAAGGGCGTTGTCGCCCACAAAATAAGCATCTTTAGTTTCAACTTGGGGTTTGATAGGATAGAGATCAGCGGGATGAGACCACCCTACGCGAGAGACAATGAAAAGTGGGTCGTCCATCCAGTCATGAACTTTGGTGGGCAAAGGAGTAAGGACTTTTGGGCCTCGTTGGTATTGAAGAGATAGGCGGGTTTCTTCTATCCCGTTCTCGAGTTTGTTGGTTTGCTTATACCCTTTAAATAAAGTAACTAGAGAAGTGACCGTGGGTTCCTTTCTCAGAGCACGGCATATGGTGATAAAAACAGTAATTATCCTTATTGCATTAGGATGAATTTCAGTAATCATGGCTTGGGCTTTATAGAGAACTTCACAAAGAAAAGGATCGAGGGGAATCCTAAGGCCAGCTTTGAGCTGTGAAGGAAAAACAACTACGACATCTCGCATTTCTCTCAGATGGGCGATGGAAGTGTCTCCTTGATAATCAGAAATGCGGTAAAGGGAGGGATCAATGTTGTATAGGGTATGCCAAGTGGTGAGGGGATTAGGAATGAGAGAACTTGTATCAGGAGCGAGAGAGGATCCCGCCTCAGCATGAGTCGGATTAATGAAGATGTTACCTTCAGCCAAGTTCAGATTTTGGACCCCTGTAGAAGGGGGATTGCTGATTGTCGCAGCAGGAGAAGAAGTCGCTTGATCGGCCATCTCGCTGGATCCACTGGAAGAAGAAGAAGAAGAAGAAAGGACAGATTTATAATGCGTCCTACGTTTAGAAAAGGGATCAGCGACACAGTGGGATTCAGATGAGTCGCTTAAGTTGAGGTCATATTTATTTTTGATGAATCGGACTAATTCCTTGTGAGAAGTAAAAATATGGGACATAGGGGCTGAAAGGGGGAGGAAAAAATGACCTTGGATTTCAAGGGAATCAATTAATGAAGGATCTACCCAGTTTTCAACCATCATCCTAGCTATGTCGGCCTTGGGCAATCTCGCCCAAGTAGTTCGCAGGCGTCTGTATAAGCCGCCTGAAACTTGACACCTACCATATCTAACCCGCCTAGAGCAATTCTTGTATCTCGCCATAAAGGGTAATTTCGGAACAAAATTGAAAGGACGGATAAAGGGAATAACAAGACTCAAACAATTGGGCAAAAGTGAAAAGATCAAAATATGGGGGTTTAGAGAATATGAAGGGTTTTGGGAAAGTTACCTGGTAAAATGAAGAACGGCCGGAGAAGACGAAGAATCGCCGGAGAATGTGAACGGAAATCGGAGGAACCAAGAATGGGACTCCAAAATAAGCTTCAAAGGGAGAATAGAGTACGGAATAGGATTTGGGAAGTAATTTTCTGATCAAATCTTGGAAAGAACGGTGGAAACAGGAAGAGAGTTCGTCGGAATCAAGGTTTGAGTTCGCCGGAGTTTTGAAAGGTTCAGGAAAAAGTAGAATGTAAAAGTGAAATTGAGAAGAGAAATGGGTATATATATGAGAGAAGAATTTGGGAAATTGATTGATGTGACAGTTAAAATGAAAAAATTTAAATCTTTCCTCTTATTTGGCACGAATCCCAAATGACGGCACATTCAATTTTAGGGGCTCGCCATGAAGATGACACGTTTTTTAAGTAGGGTTTTTTCAGAATTTAGGCTTCTTGAAGAAGGAGTTGTAGGCCTTGGAAAGCGAGATAGGGAACATCAAGTTTTTGGCGAGACCATAAATGAATCTCGCCTCAAACTTAGGGGCTTCTGATGCTGCCCAAAATTAGTAGTTGGGTTTGGGCCAATTGTATAAGTGGGAAATGATCAAGTAGGACCAAAGTGAGTCAAGGCCCAAGAAGAATATAGGGATAAAGGTAGCTCAATTGGGGTTCGAGGGAAACTGTGTCGAGAGATGACCCAATAAGATCAATTAAAGAAAAAGCCCAAGGTATATAATATACGAAATATTGGTTACTGAGTGGCGGGATAATGAAGCAAGCTGGCGAGATAATGATGTGAGATGAGAAGGCGAGATATTATGTCGAGGCGACACAGTACTCAGTTACCCGTATCCAGCGAGAGACAAATCTAATGGAAGCGACTCATAAGAGGCGGCATATAAATATCTACGAAATGGGACCCATAAAACGGTTGGGCATTGGGAAAAGTGATCACGTGTTGTGAGATTATTCTTTTTGCTAACCAATGGAGTGAGGACACGTGGAATGAGGCATGGAACATGAGGATAGCACGTGAGAGGCACGAGGAAAGGAGTATATATATGAGGGGAAGTCTTCATTGCCAGGGTACGTACACACACTCACCCACAAACACCTTTCCTTACTGTTCTGATTTCTAACCTTAAGCAAACACTTATCCTCACGCCGGAGGGGCTTACGCCGGAGTCGCCCCCGGCTTAGTTGACATTTGTGGCTGTGCAGGACTGAAGAAGGAGCCGAAGTTATCCAAATCAAAGACTACGACGGTGTGTTGCTGTTGAGAAAATTCCTGGCAACATCAACTATAAAAAATATTTGATTTGAAGCATAAAAGAAATGTCAATAATATTTGGAGCCAAAAATTCCTTTTCAGATGTAAAGATTCATAATATATTTTGTTATTTATATTTTTTAGCAATTAGATAGTAGTAGTATAAGTTGAGGAGTTAAAAATGAGAGGTGGAGAGACAAGGAGGGAATGAGAGAGAGAGAGAGAGAGAGAGAGAGAGAGGGGATAATGATTAACTAGAGAGTATTAGAATTGAAAATTTATCTGAACTAAATAATGTCATAGATAAAATTTATATTTCAGATTCCTTAATAATGGTTATCAAAAAAACCACAATTTTTTGTGGGAATCAGATTACGTTAAATAACGGAAATTTGATATATTAGGGAAACGAATTCCTAAATCCTTACTATTTAACGGAAATTTGATATATAAGGGAAACGAATTCCTAAATCCTTACTGATATAATGGATAAATCAAACAAAGTTAAGTGATATATAGAAATCGAATAGCCATTGATTGGATCCTCATTAACTAAACGAGGCCTTAAACTTCCAATTTACCTTCATTTGCATTGTTTGTCGTCATCTCAACAAGATTTTGGCTAATTTCATTCGCATTTGGTTGCACGTGTTTGCAGTTTTTTTTTTTTTTTTCAAAACGCCATAAAACTTAAAAAAAAAAAAAAAATGAGTAACTCTTGTGAAAAATTAGTTTTTTCAAAATGTTATAAAAAACTAGTTTTCAGAACAGTTCATCACTCTTGTAAAAAAATTATCAATGCAGCGTTATTAATGTTAAATATTACTCCTTCATTTTTAAATAAATGTTAAAATTTTATTTAACTGATATTTTATAAATATATATTTTTTATACATATAATAACAAAGATGCATATATATTCTTGTTATACACTTTCTAAACATTTATTTTAAAATAATAATAAATAGAGTTTATTTTTTAAATTCTTTTAAATCTTGTAAAAAATGTTTAGAGACAGTTTTTCTATAAAAAAGATATTCATTTTAAAATAAACTTTTCTTGAATTTAAATATTTATTTAGAGACAAATAGACTATTCAATAAAGATAAATAATAACATTATCCGTAGACATAATATTAGTCTTAAATATACTTCAATAAAGTTAGAATTGATTATCAAAGCAATCTATATAATATATTACCTGTTTTGAAATTTAAGATTCATTTACCTAATCTAATCAAAGACCATGGCACGAAATAGGCATCTACTACAAAAAAAAATCAAATTTAGAATTTTTAAAATTCCGAAGTAAGATATGAAATAATACTGCCTATTTTAAATTTAAAATGAATACTTATGATTTATTTGAAAGTCTGACATGATTACTTATTTTGAATTGAAGAAATCACTTTACATTCATTTAATCAATTTCTTAACTCTGTGAAATTCCATGTCAAAAAAAAAAAAAAAAAAAAACCTCGGTGTAATTCATCGGTCAGATGTTATGTTGCACAAGAGATAATGACATTCTTAATTTCTTGGGGCCATTAATGTCGAATTCTGATTTTGATTTTTTTATTTTATTTTGATTTTTTATTTTTAAAAATTTAGATTTAGCCATGGTGAAGTTGTTTGCTTATGTTTAAAATGGTGGTGGTGGTGGTAATTGTTTAACCCCAGTTGAAATGATGTGGGGGCTGTAGTAGTAATTGTTTAATGTAACGAGAAATGGGGATGCACTGATAGTGTACCAGTGGTAGTGGTGGTGGTGGTGGTGTTGGTAGGTGGAGGTGGTGTTGATAGGTGGTAGATGGTGTTGCTAGATGCTAGATGGTGATAATGAGGCGGTGGATGTTGTTGGTATAGAATGTTAGTACTACTAAAAAAGAATTGGATGTTCCTGGCACATAAATAATTATTACATTTTAGGAAATGTTAAAAGTTTTCTAAAAAATGTTAGTTTCAGAAAGAAAAAATAAACGTTGAAGTATTACTTAAAATAATTGAGCATTTTTTAAAGAAATATTAAAATACGTAATTAATTTTGTAAAATAAATAAATAATTATTCTGCTAAAGAATTAGTAAATAATTATTCTAAATTTTAATTTTTATTATTTTTCTATCTTTAAGGCAATATTTATTTATTGATAACAATGATAATGAGCAAAATAATTCAATATTTTCTTAAAGTCCTTTATATTTAATATTACACGCTTTAACCTCTAATACTTACAACTTAGCCTACCTCAATAATTTGTAATGCCAACTCAGCATTTTGATGAGTAAGCATGCCACATATGCATGTTTTAACGGAGAAATGTACGGAGCACTGATGTAAGGACGATAACAACAACAACAACAACAACAACAAAAACAAAACAAGGTAAAGGGGGAAAACGAAAAAAAAAAATACAATCCGTACTAAAACAAAAAAGTGACTAAAGGTCAAGGACGAAATAGGTAGTTATCTTGACTTTCGGCGAACTGACGCTCTTGGATATGCTTCATGTTCCAGACATTCGCAAGAACCTTGTGTCTGGATCCTTATTGAGCAATGCTAATTTTATACAAGTATTTGAAAACAATAAGTTTGCTGTGACCAAAGGTAGTCAATTCAATTCATGGGAATTGGGTACCTTGATAAAGGTCTTTTCAAAATAAATGTAATGAATGTTATCTGTCCTAAGGCAAATAATAAAATTGTTTCTTCTGTTTACTTGTAGGGTCCTAATTTACGGTATAATAAATTAGGTCACATGAAGTTCAACTCAATTAATAAGTTAGTGAGCCAAGAATTAATTTCTATGAATAAATTCGACTCGACTAGCAAGTGTGAAATTTGTATTGAAGCGAATATGACTAAGTCATCATTTTCCTCAATAATAAAAAACACGACACATGTTGAATTAGCACTACTACATTTCTGACCTAATGTAACGCATCTAACGCATCTAATATAACGCCACGAGCAAATGTAACGCATCTAATGCAACGCCAGAGCTAATGTAACGCATCTAATGCAACGCCAGAGCTAATGTAACGGCTAATGCAACGCCAGAGCTAATGCAACGCATCTAATGCAACGCCAGAGCTAATGTAACGCATCTAATGCAACGCCATAGCTAATGTAACGAGTCTAATGCAACGCCAAAATCCTAATGTAATGCCTAAATTACTAATGCAAAGCCAAAATCCTAAACCCTAATCCCTAAACCCTAAACCCTAAACCTATATCCTATATCCTATACCCTATACCCTATACCCTATACCATATACCTTATACCCTATGCCCTATACACTATACCCTATACCCTATACCGTTTACCATATATACTATATCCTATACCCTATACCATATACCCTATGACAAGAGGGTTGTAGCCTAGTGGTAAGGCACTCCTCACTTGAGACCAAAGGTCCCGAGTTCGAGTCACCCATGGGGGGAATATGGGAACATATGTTGATCCTCTTTAGAAGAAAAAAAAAATACCATATACCCTATACCCTATACCCTACACTATACCCTATAACCTATATCCTATATCCTATACACTATACCCTATACCCTATACCCTATACCCTATGCCCTATACACTATACCCTATATCATATACCCTATACCCTATACCCTATACCCTATACCCTATACCCTATACCCTATATCCTATACCCTATACCCTATACCCTATACCCTATACACTATATCCTATACCCTATATCCTATACCCTATACCCTATGCCCTATACACTATACCCTATAACCTATATCCTATAGGGTATAGGGCATATGGTATAGGGTATACCCTATAGGGTATAGGGTATACCCTATAGGATATAGGGTATAGGGTATACCCTATAGGATATAGGGTATACCCTATAGGATATAGGGTATACCCTATAGGATATAGGGTATAGGGCATATGGTATAGGGTATACCCTATAGGGTATAGGGTATACCCTATAGGATATAGGGTATAGGATATAGGGTATAGGGCATAAGGCATATGGTATAGGGTATATGATATAGGGTATAGGGTATAAGGTATAGGGCATAGGGCATATGGTATAGGGTATACCCTATAGGGTATAGGGTATACCCTATAGGGTATAGAGTATACCCTATAGGGTATAGGGTATAGGGTATAAGGTATAGGGCATATGGTATAGGATATACCCTATAGGGTATAGGGTATACCCTATAGGATATAGGGTATAGGATATAGGGTATAGGGTATAAGGTATAGGGCATAGGGCATATGGTATAGGGTATACCCTATAGGGTATAGGGTATAAGGTATAGGGCATAGGGCATATGGTATAGGGTATACCCTATAGGGTATAGGGTATACCCTATAAGGTATAGGGTATACCCTATAAGGTATAGGGTATAGGGTATACCCTATAGGGTATAGGGTATAAGGTATAGGGCATATGGTATAGGGTATACCCTTTAGGATATAGGGTATACCCTATGGGGTATAGGGTATAAGGTATAGGGCATAGGGCATATGGTATAGGGTATATCCTATAGGGTATAGGGTATACCCTATAAGGTATAGGGTATAGGGTATACCCTATAGGGTATAGGGTATAAGGTATAGGGGTATAGGGTATACCCTATAGGGTATAAGGTATAGGGCATATGGTATAGGGTATACCCTATAGGATATAGGGTATAGGATATAGGGTATACCCTATAAGGTATAGGGTATACCTTATAGGGTATAGGGTATAAGGTATAGGGCATATGGTATAGGGTATAGGGTATACCCTATAGGATATAGGGTATAGGATATAGGATATAGGGTATAAGGTATAGGGTATAGGGCATATGGTATAGGGTATACCCTATAGGGTATAGGGTATAATATTAAATTATTATTAATTATTAAAATAATAATTTAATTGTATAATATTTATTTATTTGTTTATTTATTTATTTATTAATTATTAAAATGGTCATTTAAACTTATACTAAATTAAATAATTATTAATTATGAAACTAATTCTTATTTGTATAATATTTAAATTTATATTTATATAATACTAAATTGAATATCAAACCAATTTATATATATAACAATATATTTTTAATTTATATATTAAATTTAATAATTAATAACTTATATAAGAATGAATCAAATAATTATTAATTATTGAACTTATCATATATTTCGTTATATGATTTAGGATTTATAATATATGTGTATATATATACACGAGTGAATGTGTTTATGTAGATCATTTCGTTATATGATTTAGGATTTATAATATATGTGTAATATTAAAGAATGTTCTGTCATCTTCTCATTGGCTATGAAAAGTTTACATGGATCACCACCTAATCTACTCTCACTTAATCTCAACCATTCAATTGACTAAAATCAAAGGCCCAAAATCACCTAACCAAATTCATTTTTAAAACCCTACCCTTCTCACCTCATTATCTCACAAACTCTCCTCCCTTCACACTCCCATCTGACGGTAACCTCAAAATTTTCCGGTGGTCTTCGCCGGTGGAAATGGTTAATAGAACGTCTCTCTCTCTTCTTGATTCTTTACTCGCCCCAACTCTACCACAACCACCCTCCGCGCCATCCACTCCATCACAGCCACCGACCACCGCCTCCTTCTCTTCCTCATCCGCCTCTTCTCATTCTTCTCTCTCATTCTTCATCGTCTCCGGCGGGGCTCCGTCTTCTTCTCTCTCTCTCCCGCAACGCCGTCTTCTTCTCTCCCCTTCATCGTCTCTGGCGAGGCTCAACCCCTAGATCTACATGGATTCCGACGAATCCAAACTTATTCCATGGATTCCGACGAGCCCAAACATATTCCATGGGTTTCCTTTCGATTTGTTGTTGTATTTTGTGTTTTATTTCGATTTGTACAAACTTTTGTTTGATTTGTGGATGGTTGTGGACGGTGGTGGACGGTGGTGGATGGTGGTGGATGGTGGTGGAGAAAAGTGTTACTTTTGAAAAATGCAAGAATTGTTTTGAATATAAAAAAAGTGAAGGGACTAATTTGAGAATAAAAACATTAAGGGATGATTTGAGAAAAAAAAAGTTAAGGAATTGATTTGAGAATAAATATATATATATTTTTTAAAATATATTTATATATAAATATATATATATATATATATATATATATATATATATATATATATATATATATATATATATATATATATATATACTATATTGAAAAAAGAAAATTAAAAAAATTAATAAAATTGTGAAATTATGTAATAAATTTTAGGGACTCATCTAATTTTTGGCGTTACATTAGGTATTCAACCACTTTTTAAATTGGCGTTGCATTAGGTTCTTTTTGGCGTTGCATTAGGTGTTCATATATTTTTAAAATTGGCGTTGCATCAGGTATTTACCTGATGCAACGCTAAAGCTCTGGCGTTACATTAGCTTACAATGTCGTTGCATTAGACCTAATGCAACGCAAGAGAATGCAACGGCCATTTGGCGTTACATTAGGCCTAATGTAACGGTTTTTGGTCCCTAATGCAACGAAAATTGGCGTTACATTAGGTCAGAAATGTAGTAGTGTAGTTTACATAGATATATGTGATTTAAAGTATGTGTAAACTTGAGTGGGAAAAAGTATTTTATTACTTTTATAGACGATTGTACAAGATATTGATATGTAAATCTATTGAAAAGTAAGGATAAAGCCTTGGGGACTTTCCAGACTTATAATAATGAAGTTGAGAATCAACTTAATGTAAAGATTAAAAAAATTCGAATCGAGAGAGGATGAGAATATGTAGGACCATTTGAAGATATATGCTAGGAATCTGGCATTATACATCAAACGACGACTCCATATACACCTCAGTCTAATGGAGTAGATGAACGCAAGAATCGTACTCTTAATGAGATGTTAAATGCAATGTTAATAAGCTCTGGCTTACCCGACAACTTGTGGGGGGAAGCCATACTCTCGTCCAACTACATTCTTAATAAGATATCTAAGAAAGGAATTGATAAAACTTCTTACGAATTATGACATAATCGTAAGTCGTGTTATAAATACCTTAAAGTGTGGGGGTGTCTAGCTAAGGTTGAAGTACCTTAAACCAAAGCAAGTCAAGATCGGTCTAAATACGATAGACTGCATTTTCATTAGATATGCGAGCAATAGCAGTGTATATCGGTTTATAGTGCACAAGTCAAACATTCCTGATATAAATGAAGGAATGACGATAGAATCAAGGAATGCATCATTCTTTGAGAATATCTTTCCTGTGTAGAAAAATAAAGATTCAAGTTCTAATAAGAGAACTTATGAAGCAACTGTGAATGTGTGCCCCAAATTTTGTTTATTGGATTCACGCGAGTTTGAAGACATCCGAGTTATTTGAAAAAAATGGAGTCGCCACGCCATTTTGATTACCTCAAAACTTTGAAAAAAAGGTTTTATGGGTTCGGAGGTTAAGTTACCCCTTGGGAAGAACGTTTGGCGTTCACCCAAAGTGCCTTGCCGGAGCAAGTCTCCCGAGATTTCATTAATCGTGTTTGCTTGCGTGCTTTCTTTGTGTGCATGTGTTTGAGAGTAAAAAGGGGAGAATGTCCCAAGTTATCTTCCGGACGTACAAACCATTTGTTGGTTGTCGCTCGGGATTTCTTGGAATTTATGTATTTGGGATTATGATCCCGTCCTCATCTTATGACTTGTGATCATCGCATTTTAAACCTCGGGACCCTCGGGACTTGCGTGATCGAGAGAATGACTCTCTTTTGGTCAAAGATGAGGTTCTTTAGGAAGGAATGTCCTTAGCCCATCAATCCTACGCTTTAAGACGGTCGAGCTCGTATAGAGGCTTCATACTCATTCTTAAGCGATAATCGGAGATATAGGGTTCAAGGTTATCCTTTTCCTAAAGAAATCATAAACCTTTAATGGAAGAAACGATGCAAAGATGAGAACTTTTACACCGGTCCGTTCCAAGGTTGGGGGAAAGGGGAAATGCATGATGAAAAATGACTCTTTAATGAAAAGATGACATTTTGGTTTTAGCAAATGATGCTTTTTGATTGAAAGAAATGATCTTTATGCAAGTGATGCGTAAAGATAGGATTTTTATGCAAATGATGCATTAGAAAAGGTTTTTGAATGCAAGGGATGCATTCTTATTGAAAAAGATTTGATCTTTATATGCAAATGATGCATAAAGGTAACATTTTTATTGGAAAATAAGGATTTTAGGTGCAAAGGATGCACCTTTATGAAAAAGACTACATTTTTATGACAAATGAGGTCTTAATGCATGCAAAGGGGAAGGGGGTGATAAAGAAATGATCTTTATGAATAAATGCCAAGTCCCAAGCAAGATATATGAATGCAATGAGCAAGTATATCAATTAAAATGCAAGGTTAGGGCGTGCGAGGTTACCAATCGTTTCCTTTGCTTCTTTGGACGGAGCTAGGAGGAGAGGTTCGTCTTGGGTCTTCAAGGAGGAGGGAGATGGCTTCTTGAGCTTCTTCTTCGCCTTCTTGAGCCTTCAAGGGTGTTCTTCACGTCTTGATTATATTGCTATGGAGTGTGTGTGTTTTGTTGTTGTTGTTGTTATGGGTAGAGGAGGCCTCTATTTATAGGTAATCTGGATAAGGCTAATGAAGCTGTGCGGCTGCAGGTCCTTTGCAAATGAGGCCGTGCGGTCTTATCCTGAATGACTCAGCATTCTAGAACCATGCAAGGTGGCATTATTCTAGAAGGCTCTTCCTAATTAAGAAAAACGTGTTTCTTAATTAGGAAGGATTCCCTTCAGCCCTAATTTAATTAAAAACAGTTCGAATGCTCCTAACGCCGGGAAGAATGCAGGGAATTACCGGAAAACTTACCGAAATTGTCGGGAAAATTAACCGGAAGGCATGAGCCAGATTTGGGTACTTACAGAAGCCCCTCGGCAACGTCACTTGCAAGGCAAGTGGGGTTGTCGATAGAAAAGGATCCGATCTGGCGAATGCCGAGATGGATTGGATGACCAAGGTGGTCGAGTGACGAAGTCTCTTATGATGGACTACTTCATCACTGAGGAATGACGAAGGAACAGGGTGACCAAAGTGGTCGGATGGCTGGACCTTCTAGGAAAGGCTACCTACGTATCCCGGAGGAATCAAGCCTTGATCGTAGTTCAAGCATCACTAGATAGTTAGGAACGATGTCTAGGATCCTTGAGATTTTGACAATTAATGGAGGATGTCACCTGATTGACAATTACTGGAGGATGTCACCTGATTGACAATTACTGGAGGATGTCACCTAATTTGACAATTACTGGAGGCTGTCACCTAATTTGACAATTACTGGAGGCTGTCACCTAATTTGACAATTACTGGAGGATGTCACCTAATTTGACAATTACCGGAGGCCGTCACCTAATTTGACAATTCTTGGAGGCCGTCACCTAATTTGACAATGCGGAGGCTGTCACCTAATTTGACAATTACTGGAGGTTGTCACCTAAAAATTATTTCCTTTAACAGAAGCTAAAGCTTACGGCGCTATCTCTTTTATGACGGAGATAGAGGGAGCTAAAGCTAGAAAAACTTAGCATACGTCACTATTCGCGGATAGGGGTAGCACAAGTTGAAATGACTTGGGCATACGTCACTATTCGCGGATAGAGGTAGCACAAGTTGAAATGACTTGAGCATACGTCACTATTCGCGGATAGAGGTAGCACAAGTTGAAATGACTTGGGCATACGTCACTATTCGCGGATAGAGGTAGCACAAGTTGAAATGACTTGAGCATACGTCACTATTCGCGGATAGAGGTAGCACAAGTTGAAATGACTTGAGCATACGTCACTATTCGCGGATAGAGGTAGCACAAGTTGGAATGACTTGGGCATACGTCACTATTCGCGGATAGAGGTAGCACAAGTTGAAATGACTTGGGCATACATCACTATTCGCGGATAGAGGTAGCACAAGTTGAAATGACTTGAGCATACGTCACTATTCGCGGATAGAGGTAGCACAAGTTGGAATGACTTGGGCATACGTCACTATTCGCGGATAGAGGTAGCACAAGTTGAAATGACTTGGGCATACGTCACTATTCGCGGATAGAGGTAGCACAAGTTGAAATGACTTGAGCATACGTCACTATTCGCGGATAGAGGTAGCACAAGTTGGAATGACTTGGGCATACGTCACTATTCGCGGATAGAGGTAGCACAAGTTGGAATGACTTGGGCATACGTCACTATTCGCGGATAGAGGTAGCACAAGTTTAGAGTTTTGACCATTCGGAGGTTGTCACCTAATGTTATCCCGTTATAACGGAATAACGGAGATCGAAAGAGAAAGAGCGAAATGTCATTCTTCCACCTTGGAATGACGGAGATCGCGAGAAAAATCGAAATGTCATTCTTCCACCTTGGAATGACGGAGATCGAAAGAAAGAGCGAAATGTCATTCTTCCACCTTGGAATGACGGAGATCGAAATTTTGTAAAGAAGTAAGAAGGACTCGATGATTTTTGTAAAGAAAGTGGGATATACCCGATAATTTTGTAAAGAAACGGGACGTACCCTGATAATTTTTATAAAGAAACGGGACGTACCCTAATCATTTGAAAATAGAATTGAAAATGCCAATGGCAAACAAAATGAGCCACAGGGATAAATTTGTAAAATAGGCTACAGGGCATTACGTCACTATAGGGGTAACTAAAGTTTGTAAAAACTTGAGCGTACTTCTCAATCTCTTTCGAATCAGAGATATGGGTAGCTAAAGTTGGGAAAAACTTGAGCGTACATCTCAATCTCTTTCGAATCAGAGATATGGGTAGCTAAAGTTTGGAAAACTTGAGCATACTTCACTATTCGTGATAGAGGTAGCTAAAGTTTGGATTTTGACAATCCGGAAACTGTCGCCTGGCGTTATCTCATTATAAAGGGAATAACGGAGGCGCTTTTTTGGAAGAAAATGTTAGCAATTGGCACGTTACTTGAGCTTAGGGGTTATTTTTTTTCTTTTCTTGGAAACATGGTAGGGACTGGGTCTGGATGTACATATGGAATGTATTTGGGAATTGTTTGAGACGGGTTTCAAACAGGTGGGGTTGTATCCCTTGGGTGCGGACTGAACTGTTGCTGTTGTCAACGTGGACGAGAATTCCTTCTTGGGCTGAGACTGGGTTTAAACCTCGGGTCTTGACTAAGGTCCTTTTCTTAAACTCTGGCGCTTGAAGCTGATGCTGACAGGCTTTTACAACCAAAGCAGATGTTGAAGTGACCAAACCTCTCTTCTAGGGATGGATGTGACTCATCGGAGCCCTGGTCTGAGGAAAAACTTTCTGCAAAGCCCCATGTCTTACTAAAGCAAGGAAAGATCCTTTCATTTGGCAAAGCCCCGGTTGAATGAACTGAGTAGGCGAAGTGACTTGGCGAAGCCCCAGTCTGGTGACCTAACAAAAATCCCAATCTGATTGGTATTGCGAACGTGATTCTGAAGTTGATCTGACCAAGACTGAATCCATCTAGGGACCTAGTGAAGAACCCGATATGAAACCTAAACATGGCTAAAGAAGCCCCAGTTTTAAAGGAATGACTTGGCAAAGCCCCAGACTGGAAGAGTTTCGAGGCAGTCCTAATGCGAATTGTAGCAGAAGAGGGAAAACCTATCCTTTTTTTCTCTTCTTTTTTTTTTATTTTTTTATTTAGTCAATCAGTCAACCTTAAGAAGATGTGAAAGAAAAGATTTTAGAAATGTATACATGCAGGGGCATATTTTTTCGAAAGGCGGGAATAAATCCCGATCTTGTGTTATTTTGATGGCCTTATTCGATGTAGGCACAAAAACTCGCTTTGGGTTTGACTCTTTTGAGAGAGTATAAGCGTAGAAAGGTTGGTAAAAGTGTATGGAAGCCCCTGCTGACAGAAAATCAGTGTTTAGCGCTATCTTTCCTAAGATGTAGAAAAGGAAGACTTGTCAAGACATCTGAAAACTTGTTTTATTTACAATGATCACAAGATTGCTTAAAACCCTTTATTAATGTTCGGGTTATTCAACCACTAATCTCGATATGAACAAACATTCTTATTAATCATGAGGAGAAAGTCAACCAATGTCGCGGATCAAGGTTGGCTGGGTGTGAAAGAAAGGTTTGTGTATAAGGAGGTCATTGATGAGACCGAGTTTTCTGGGATTTGACTGTGTCTATGGGAGAGGTCATTTGATGAGACCGAATTTTCTGGAATTTGAATATGCTTATGGGAGAGGTCATTTGATGAGACCGGGTTTTCAGGAATTTGGCTGTGTCTATGGGAGAGGTCATTTGATGAGACCGGGTTTTCAGGAATTTGGATATGCTTATGACCGGACCATTGCTGGTTGCCTACGTTCCCCTCATTGTGAGGAGCTCAGGTCGCCGTAGTTCGGCCTTGGCCGGACTGTTTTGGGAAATGGGATTTGTGGTTCCTTTAGTGAAAAGGCTAGGATGAGAAGACTGGATGATGAGGCATGGGCCTCGGGATGATTCCTTGACCAAGTCATTCTTGGACGGCTGCTTCAATAGCTTTCTGATTCTCGTCTTTCATTGGGGGAGAAAGGACTTGCATATGCCTAAAGGCTTATGAAATGCTTCCGCTTTTGCTTCGACCGCCCCATTGTTGTCGACAACTTTCATTTTTTTGAGCTTTGGTCTTGCCTGTCCGTCAAGCTTTTGATTGGTAACGCTGGGTCCTTGGCCTCATTTTTCTTTTATTTTTTATGTGCAACCCTGTTTTTGCCTAGGCGCCCTTTTTTCGGGATTTTCGGCCTAGTGGGCATTACTCTTTTTGCACCAAGATCTCTTCTTTTTTTTTTTTTTTATATATATGTGCAACCTGTTTTTGCCTAGACTGCCCTTTTCTGGGATTTTCAGTCTAGCTGGGTATTACTCTTTTTGCACTACACACATTTTTTTTCTTTTTCTTTTTTTTTTATTTTCTAGAGCACCCGAGGACCAAGGCGAGCCCCTGCTTGAACATTCTTGATACCCTTGAGATCTAAACCAAGCCCCTAAGTTGTTATCGACACGGGGTCAATCTCTTGAAGCTAAATGGCCTTTTGCTATCCCTTGATGATGCCGTCGTTGACTTGGTCAAGGTGATGGTGAGGACATGGTTGGGAAAATGTATGGCTTTGATGAAGGCCTTTTGTGGGGTAAGGAAAGTGTATGGCTTGATGGCATTAGTTGACTTTCTCACAGATTAATCGAACGTTAATTATTTCGAGAGATTGTTCGTTGAGCAATGCAAGTGATCATATAAAATAAAACCATTTCATTAAATGTAATGTAGGTGTGCAAATAATGTCTTAAGTCTAGCAAGAAAAGAAGAAGACTCTTTTATAGAAAATTGAAGATTCAATACAATGTCCGTAGAGGACTTAATTGAAAGGAAAAAAACTAGGACCTACGAAGGTTGACTGAGAGACTATTTTTCTTTTTCTTCTTTTTTTTTTTTTTTAAGGATAGGTAAACCCTAGTCTAGTTACTCTTCGCGGGTTGGGTGCCCGGGGAGCTTGAGCTTTCCTTCGTAGATCGGCCATCGAATTTCTTTCTTGACTCCACACACTTGTCTGTCACATGACCATAATGCTTGTGGTACTCACAGAACTCGGCCCTGTCAACTCTACTTGGGTTTCTTGGCTTATGATTCTTGAGAGGTGTGAGAAGGCTTCGTTTCACCAAATCGTTGAAAACTTTGCTCATGGGCATCCCAAAATCATCAGGCTGACGTTTCTGACCTTGCACTTCTTGAATTGACCTCTTGTCATAACTTTCTGTCTTTGGCCCATGGAGGTTCTCAAGCTTCCCATCTTCTATCAACTTTTGGATCTCATGCCTCAAATAGGTGCAATCATCAGTGTTGTGCCCATGGTATTGATGGAAAAGGCAATGCTTGGACTCATCCAACCGAATACTGGGGTTCCTGGGCTTCCAATTTTCCAGTGGCTTTATCAGTTTTTCTTTCACTAGCTCTTCCAGAATCTTGCTTAAAGGCATCTCTGTATTGTTAAAGTGAAAGGAGCGAGGTTTTCGGGGGACCTTGTTATTCTCAAGACTCAGATTCCCATTGTCCAATTGGTTCCACTGTTGGATTTGGCTGAAGGAAGCTGTGACATTCTTTCCTTTGTGAAATCTTGGTCTTGAGCCAGTACGGTTCTTTGCTTGGTATTGGGTTATGCTCGGTGGAGTCATTTCCTTGCCTGGTCCGACATCTTGGGTCAAGGGAGTATTGATACTCATCATGAGGTCAAGCTTCTCTTGCATCTGTTTCACTTGCTCCATCAACATTGCCACATAGGGGTCAACGGGGACTCTTGGGCTACCGGAACTGGCAACAGGACTTGTAGTAGCGAACTGACGGCTGAATTCATTGAGTCCGGTAGGTAACAGCTGAAAACTCGGTTCATCCTTTGGCAACTCATGATCGCATTCAGGCGGGTATAGGGGCTTCAGAACATAGCCACATATCTCAAACTGATTATGTGAGGTTGGAGCATAAGCTGGCGGTATTGCGAGGCGAGGGATAAGTGGGGTGAAATCCAATCCGTTCTGAGAAGCTGAGGGCAATGGGGCCCTGATGAGCTGGGATGTTGGAAAGGACTGAGGAGGAGTGATCCTTGGCAAGGGATCATATGCGGATGGGGGAAGATATTGGCTATAGGTCGGGGGAACTGAGATGGCTACTTCTGGAGTCTCATCTTCGACCACTACCAGAGAACCGTTGGACTCAATTGTTACTTGGATTCCATTGCGGCGAAGAGCACCGATGAGCAATGACAGCTGCTCTTCATGAACCTTCTGGGCATTTTCCAAAGCCAGGACTAACTCTTCCTTCCTAATCATCTGATTTCCTACACCCTCACTGTTTTCTGTCAATTCTGCCATTCGGCGGGCGATGGTATCCGAACCTAAGGTTTTCTGAAAAGCCGCTGACCCAGTATTCTCGTCCACTTCTTTCTCGCTGCGGGAAAGGGATAGGCAAGATTTAGACTCGGGGATAGGTAAGGTTTAGACTCGAAGGTAAGTGTTTAGGCTGAAGGCTCAAGTAACATGCCCTTATCGCTTTAACTTTTGCTCGAAACGCATTTTCTCCTAATCCTAATTGATCGGAAAAGATGAGACCTTGAATGGTCAAGATTGAAAATTAGAGATTGGACCGAGGAGGTCGCGATTAAGGATTTGACCACGAAAGGTCGAGATGAGGAAAACGGAGATCGGACCGAAAAGGTCTCGATTAGGGATTTCAGAGATAGGAACATGCAATTATGATTACACTAATTGTTCAAGTTTACTTAAAACAATGTCTTTTATTTAATTTCTATTTGGTTGGAAAAGGGGGGGTTTGCCCTTCTTTTTCGCGACTACTCTAGATCCTGGATCAGTGGGTTCCGTCACTACGTCTATAAGCCCCTCGTATTCCACCTGTATTTCGACCTCCCAGGGTGGGCGGCCCGGGCGAGGTCCTATAGGGCACGCGGATCCCACCGACCGAGAGTAAAGAAAGCTCCTAACGGGTCTAGCGGGTCATAGGAACTTTCAACGCACGAGCGATGCGGATTATGGTCAAGGCAATACGGGAAAGTCTCGTCTCTCGCCTTAACGGAGTTTTGGCGAGTTTTGCTTGAGCGAATGACGTTTTGACTTTCGGTAATGTCCGAGAATATAATAGGCATAGGTCGGGCGGTAAAAGCCGGATGACACAGTGTCACATTGAACTTCGTTGCATACGCCGGGCGTGAGTCAGAATCGAAGTCAATGCCGGGTCAAGATCTTGCCAATTTTTCCTTGTCGGAATTTTGGCAGGGCTTCGCTTGAGCGAAAGATCTTTTGTTTTGTTGGCAAAGACTCGGTCTTGACTTTTACGCAATCCGTGCGGGTCAAAGTCAATGTCGGAGTCAAGATCTCGCCAATTTTTCCTTGTCGGCATTTTGGCGAGTTCCTCTTCCGTTATGAACTAAGGCTTGACCTTTACGTGGGTATGCAACTGGGCTATATGACACGGACTAGACCAAAAACCAACCAAAAAGTCACGGTTTTTGAAACGTGTGACACGGGTGTGCATTGGTCGACACCGTTTGCCATGGGAGGTTGGGATGATTCCGTGCGCGCCCAGGGAGCATCGTAAGGCTGTCCGTGACTGCATTTGGAACCACCCTCGGGTTTGAAGGACGTGCGTGCAAAAGTGTACGGGATATATCGGGTGCGCGTAGTGTGCGGTCTCCTAAAAATGTTCCTTTTTGAGTTAAAACAGAGATTTTCATAAATGTGTTTTAAAGGAATGATTTTCGGGACGGGGAAAATGCAGCACATAAGCACATAAATTTTCTGGGAGCCCCAGTCAGTCATGGAGCTGAGTAGCCCCAAGCTGCTAGGACTGCCAGATTAACCATGATTTTTCCTGGTGGAATTGCCACTGAGGTCGCCCGGTCAGAATCCAATGAGGATTGAGCCGTACGACTGCATGGATCAATTTTCCAGGTTCCACTCCTTTTGCTATTTTTCGGGTTGTTTCCCGTTTCAAAGTATGCACAAATTCCAAGATGCAAATGATGCAATGCATGGTAAAGAAAGCAAGCACGATTAATGAAATCGGCGATGGGAGTCTAACCCGCTCAAAAGGGAAAAGCTTTCTTCTATTTTTTTCAAAATTATTTTTTCCGAAAAGGGATACTGGTACGTGGATTGTTAAACCACCGGTTATCCCAACTCCCACGTCAGGGAGTGTACAGGAAGGGTAAGTGGTTTCCACCTATATACCGAGTATCGATTTTTGTTTTGAAAATAAAAGCTTTTCTCCTTTGGGATATCCCCAGCGGAGTCGCCAAACTGTGAATGTGTGCCCCAAATTTTGTTTATTGGATTCACGCGAGTTTGAAGACATCCGAGTTATTTGAAAAAAACGGAGTCGCCACGCCATTTTGATTACCTCAAAACTTTGAAAAAAAGGTTTTATGGGTTCGGAGGTTAAGTTACCCCTTGGGAAGAACGTTTGGCGTTCACCCAAAGTGCCTTGCCGGAGCAAGTCTCCCGAGATTTCATTAATCGTGTTTGCTTGCGTGCTTTCTTTGTGTGCATGTGTTTGAGAGTAAAAAGGGGGAATGTCCCAAGTTATCTTCCGGACGTACAAACCATTTGTTGGTTGTCGCTCGGGATTTCTTGGAATTTATGTATTTGGGATTATGATCCCGTCCTCATCTTATGACTTGTGATCATCGCATTTTAAACCTCGGGACCCTCGGGACTTGCGTGATCGAGAGAATGACTCTCTTTTGGTCAAAGATGAGGTTCTTTAGGAAGGAATGTCCTTAGCCCATCAATCCTACGCTTTAAGACGGTCGAGCTCGTATAGAGGCTTCATACTCATTCTTAAGCGATAATCGGAGATATAGGGTTCAAGGTTATCCTTTTCCTAAAGAAATCATAAACCTTTAATGGAAGGAACGATGCAAAGATGAGAACTTTTACACCGGTCCGTTCCAAGGTTGGGGGAAAGGGAAATGCATGATGAAAAATGACTCTTTAATGAAAAGATGACATTTTGGTTTTAGCAAATGATGCTTTTTTGATTGAAAGAAATGATCTTTATGCAAGTGATGCGTAAAGATAGGATTTTTATGCAAATGATGCATTAGAAAAGGTTTTTGAATGCAAGGGATGCATTCTTATTGAAAAAGATTTGATCTTTATATGCAAATGATGCATAAAGGTAACATTTTTATTGGAAAATAAGGATTTTAGGTGCAAAGGATGCACCTTTATGAAAAAGACTACATTTTTATGACAAATGAGGTCTTAATGCATGCAAAGGGGAAGGGGGTGATAAAGAAATGATCTTTATGAATAAATGCCAAGTCCCAAGCAAGATATATGAATGCAATGAGCAAGTATATCAATTAAAATGCAAGGTTAGGGCGTGCGAGGTTACCAATCGTTTCCTTTGCTTCTTCGGACGGAGCTAGGAGGAGAGGTTCGTCTTGGGTCTTCAAGGAGGAGGGAGATGGCTTCTTGAGCTTCTTCTTCGCCTTCTTGAGCCTTCAAGGGTGTTCTTCACGTCTTGATTATATTTCTATGGAGTGTGTGTGTTTTGTTGTTGTTGTTGTTATGGGTAGAGGAGGCCTCTATTTATAGGTAATCTGGATAAGGCTAATGAAGCCGTGCGGCTGCAGGTCCTTTGCAAATGAGGCCGTGCGGTCTTATCCTGAATGACTCAGCATTCTAGAACCATGCAAGGTGGCATTATTCTAGAAGGCTCTTCCTAATTAAGAAAAACGTGTTTCTTAATTAGGAAGGATTCCACTGACCCTAATTTAATTAAAAACAGTTCCGGAATGCTCCCGGAACGCTGGGAAGGTCTGGGGAATTACCGGAAAACTTACCGAAATTGTCGGGAAAATTAACCGGAAGGCATGAGCCAGATTTGGGTACTTACAGCTACAAATGGTCCATCTCAATAAGAAGATGACGGACCTAGATATAGTAAGAGAGTAAGAGTGGAAAATTCTTTTGGTCCTGATTTTCTATCATATACGTTAGAAAACGAACCAGCTATTGTTAAAGAAGATTTATCTGGTCTGGATAGTTCGTTCTGGAAAGAAGCAATTAACAGTGAAATATAGTCCATTATGCAAAATAATACTTGGGAGTTGGTTGATCTCCCTCTAGGATGCAAACCGTTGGGTTGCAAGTGGATCCTTAAAAGGAAGTATAAGGCAGATGGATCTATAGATAAGTACAAAGCCCAGCTGGTAGCCAAAGGGTATAGACAAAAGGAGGGATACGATTTCTTCGATACATATTCCCCTGTCACAAGGATCACATCCATACTCGTTCTCATTGCGATTGATGCAGCGTATAACCTTGAGATACACCAGATGGATGTGAAAACAGCCTTCTTGAATGGAGAGCTAGATGAGGAAATTTACATGGAACAACCTAAAGGGTTTGTAGTTCCTGATAAAGAACAAAAGGTGTGTAAACTTGTAAAGTCTTTCTAGGGACTAAATCAAGCACCTAAACAATGGCATGAGAAGTTTGATTGAACAATGTTGTCAAATGGATTCAAGAAAAATGAATGTGACTAATGTGTATACATTAAAGGAACATCTGAATCATTTGTAATTGTCTGTCTTTATATAGACGACATGCTGATAATGGGAAGTATTCATGAATTGATCATGAATACTAAAGGCATGTTAAAGAAGCATTTTGACATGAATGACATGGGATTAGCTTACGTTATATTAGGAATAAATATTTCTAGAACATTAGAAGGGATACTCCTGTCACAATCCCATTATCTAGAAAATGTACTTCGAAAGTTCGATAACATTGATATCCCTCCCGCTAAGACATAGGTAGATTTGACTCTACACTTAGCTAAGAACAGAGGGGAACCAGTTTCTCAATTGGAATATGCAAGAATAATTGGCAGTCTGATGTACTTAACAAATTGTACACGTCCAGACATTGCATATTCAGTGAGCAAACTAAGTAAGTTCACTAGTAATCCCAGTGTAGACCATTGGAAGGCTCTATTGATAGTATTGAGATATTTAAAGTATACATTGAAACATGAGATACTTTATAAGAGACATATAACAGTATTAGAAGGATATTGTGATGACAATTGAATATCTGACACAAAAGACTCCAAGTCCACAAGTGGATATGTATTCACAATGTGTGGAGGAGCAGTGTAATGGAAATCTTCCAAACAAACGTGTATAGCCAGATACAGGATGGAATCTGAGTTTATAACTTTAGATAAAGCTGGAGAAGAAGCAGAATAGCTTAAGAACTTCTTGGAGGATATTCCTTGTTGGAATAAGCATGTGCATGTTGAACTAATACATTGTGATAGTCAATCAGTAATAGAAATGCACAAAGTAGTATGTACAATGGTAAGTCTAGACATATTCATCGTAGACATAATACCATCAGACAGTTGATCAAAAATGGTATTATCACGATTGACTATGTGAAGTCAACTGATAACATAGTGAATCCATTTACTAAAGGTATAAATAGAGATCAATTGTATAAATTGTTAAGGGGAATGGGTTTAAAATCCACAACAAAACAACTCATAGTGAACACTCAACCTTGAGAATAGGAGATCCCAAAACATTGGTTCAATGAGAAAACTAATTTATAATGTTCGGTAGAAACACTTGTAACCTGTTTCATACCCATTCCTAAAACATCCAAGTGTATATACCTGCAATAGTGGTGAGGTTAAGTTGAGAAAACTTTTAATGATTCCTATACCTACGTGGTGGATTACAGCAGGATACTATTTATAGTAGAATCACCTATATAAGTTAGAAGTAATAAGTCCGCTTCTAAATGAACATTTATGAATGAGATACGGTCCAGGGACGAAATGGACACAACGTGAGAACAAATAGTGTTAGAGCTATTATTGTGTGAGTACTATTGTCTTAGTATACATTATACAGTCACTAGTTCAAAGCATTGCGCTAATAAATTTCTGGTATATTCGATAGTATTTTACTAAGGGGGGTTCAAGCCCATGAGCTACATATCCCGATGCAATAATAGTTTAACGCAACTTTTGGACGAATCTGCATACATGCATTAATTGTCAGTTATGTGGGGGATTGTTGGAATTCGGTTCCAAATATTCAGTATGACCAATATTTGACCGAAAATTAAATATAATTTCATTTTGTGTAAATGAAAATAAATTGCATATTTGTAATCTACATTTGGAGTAGATTAATTCTATTTATTTATTTCCTCAAAATAAAATTGTGGTGAATGAGAAATTAATGCTCAAAGTATGCAAATTGGAAATGGGTTTATTAATAGTTTGTGAATGTGAAAGTCATATCTCACATTGCCTATAAAGCACAAATTATGAGAGTTTTTAAACTCATCCCCTTAAAAGTAGGTAACAATCAAATGTTATCGTCCTAACCATGCAACATAGTGGTTCATTGGGCTAACCATGCAAATAGTGACCCAAATTTTGCTAGTTTTGGACTAGCACACATTCGAACCATGAGGATGGTGCGCGAGCACGCAAAGGGCGCATTGGGCGCTTTATAGGCGCACTTTGCACTTTGCATCGGTCGCTGGGAGCTGTGGAGCCTTAAGGTGTTGAGAAATTCAGTCAAGGTTCGTGGCTCAGCTAGCTCGGGTGTATATGGGCGGTTCTCGGTCGCTAGAAGCTGTGGAGCCTTAAAGTTTTGAAAAATTCAGTCAAGGTTTGTGGCTCAGGTAGCTTGGGTATGGGCGGTTCGGAGTTGCATTGGTTTGGAACAGGGTTGGCTCGGTTCAAGCGTGTCATCGATTCGGTGTGGGCAGTCCAGGTGGGGCAGGCCGCGGATAGGGGCGAATATGTACAATGGGCCGAACGGGTATGCGTTGGGCGAATGTGTCCATTCGAATGGAAATGGGTTGGTTCAGAGGATTTGTGTCCCTTCGAATAGGTGTTGGTCGATTCGCTAAATCTGGTGCCTTGATCAAGATCAGATCGGACGGATCAGATCCATCTGATCTAAGTTGTGTCTATTCCCTAAAATGCAACACAACTCTTGAAAAACTATAAAATGACCCCCCGGGTTTGACAAATTCGTTCGGTCAACAGGCATTCAATAGCAAATTAGAGATAGAGCATATTGAATTATAAAATTCCTTTTAAATTCAGAAGTTTCAAACATTAAGATTTGTTCGCCGAATTCGTTAATTTAGAGTGCTCCTATTAACGACAGATAAAGTCATTGCATTTTACGAGAAAATTGTCAGTAACCGTTAACACCAGTGCAGTACAATTACTTATTACGGAGATTGTGTATAAAACAAGCATCGACTTTCCGCATTCCATTTTTATTTCGGATTTTAATTATTTTCAGTTAATTTCTTAATAAAGCCTTTTCGTGTATAAAACAAGCATCGACTTTCCGCATTCCATTTTTATTTCGGGTTTTAATTATTTTCAGTTAATTTCTTAATAAAGCCTTTTCGAATTTCCGTCATTTTCCCCACATCTTATTAATAAACAAGTATTAAAAAAAATTCATTTTGAAATTGCACCTTTCAAATAGGACTTTTAAATGAGGTTTTTGTTCCTTTTCAAATGAAATGGAAGGATTATACTGATTTTTATTTTATCCGCCATTTTCATGATCTTTTACTAAGAGCAGGCATCTCTCTACTCCATCCATCTCACTCGAAAATAAAAAAAATTTGAGTGTCTCATTATAAAAGTCACACTCACAAAACAAAATAGATTTTTTTTTAATAATTTTTATTCATTTAACCCACTTATTTTACTTAAAATAACTATTCACTTACTATTCACTATCCCACTTTTTCTCTTTTATTTCATTTTTTATACTCACAATATTAATTTACTCTTTTATATAATTTTCTTAATTCTCGTATAAAACTTATTTTGTGTATTTTTGAATGGTGGGGAGGAAGTATATGTTTTGGAAACTGTTGATTGACTGATGATAAAACAGAAGCTTTCTCAATCAAGAATTGTCAGCATTCCACTTGTCGAGCTTAACCTAATTGTCTTTACATACACCGTGATCTTCAACCTTGTTTGATCATCCATGTTTTATTATGATATTTACATTAATTTAACCTAAAGCCTTGTTTGGACATTTGTATATTGTTATGTCATTTACCTTATTTTAAAGAGTTTGTGTCGATACATACAACCTTGGCCTGCAAACTCTATAACAGCGACCCTTTTTGTTTTTATCAATTGGAATATTCACAAACATGGAACTGATTTCAGCACAGTAATCGGTAGCGATTTAGGTTAGGTTACGAGACCTCTTTTTTTGATTAATTTTTTTATTGATGAATATTTTTTGTGATTGATTTAATCTGAGCCGATAATTGTTTAAAAAAATATTTATATCACCTAAATCATGAACTATTACTGTGGTGAAGCAGCTGAGCAAAAGTTCCAAATCAAAATGCACCTAGTATTCTTGACTTGTTCTAATGTGTCCTATAATGAAATTCCAAGATACCATACATTCCTCCATTCACTATAAGAATCTAATCCCACCCCAAAAAACTTGTTCTTTTAAATTAAAAGCAGGGTGATAATTAGATTTAAGGTTTTTAGATATGACTAATACTGTGCAACCAACACCGACCGAGGGTGCACGAGGAAGGAGGAAGTCGGCTAACTCGAGGGGACATCATAGGTTTGTTGGTGTTCGACAGAGGCCTTCGGGAAGATGGGTGGCGGAGATCAAGGACTCGTTGCAAAAGGTTAGGCTTTGGCTTGGTACTTTTGACACGGCTGAGGAAGCTGCCCGGGCTTACGATGATGCAGCCCGAGCACTCCGTGGGGCTAATGCGCGTACCAACTTTGAGTTGCCTAGTGGTGGGCCTAATGGTATGCGTAGTTTGCCTGATACTACGGTGCCATTTTCTTTTGAGGAAGCGTGTGCGCCTGAGGATGTTGAAGAGGGACTTCTTGGTGCACTGAAGGCGAAGCTGAACGTCGGGGGTGCCTCGAGATTGGGGAAGGGGGGCTCGGCACCCTCGCAATCTACTTGTTTTACGGGCTTACAACATAAGACCGACAATAAAAAGAAAGATCCACCAAGCATGCTAAATGAGGCTCCTCTCTCACATAAAAGAACTAGGGATACTGTCAAACCAGTATCGAATCCTAGTAACTTGGGATTCAATCAAAATGACACGAATGATCACTTGCCACTAGATCATGATCGACATTGTCATAATCATTTGTACAATGGCGATCATGATCAGGTCAAGCTAGTGGCTAGTTATGATCAAGGCACCGAGATGCACTATATACCAGCCCCACCCGTTACCATGTCGTGGCAAACCGATCAGCATTTTCAAGAAGCACCTTGGCTCCTCGGAGCAAGCATGAACCATGTCCATGATGCGCAACATGATGCCTTCTTTAACGCCATTGCAAGTGCGCCATGGCCACATCAAGGATCAACGCAAGCAATGATAAGTACTATGCCGCCATATATTCCTCAAACAAACGGAGAAAGTGGCGTGGCCGGTGGTTGGTCATTAGATCAGCAGGTTATGCACTGTGAAAATGGGAATTGGGCTGAAGGCAGTGTTGGGGTAGGTAATGGTGCAGCAGCCATTAATGACTCAAATTGGGATCCTTTCTTGTTTGTAAACTCTGTACTAGGTTAAAGAAATCGACTAGGATTAAACTTGATAATATCAAGAATATTAACTGGATTCATTTTATTTGTATGTTTAGCTCTTTGGAGAGAGCGAAAAATTCGAGCTCCCAATTAATCATATGGTATCTTTTAGCTTTTCTGCTGATAAAATGGGTTACCAGCCCCATCAGGGCTTAAAGATCATAAACTTTAAAACCCGAATGACGATACTCAACTTATTCTGCGTCACAGTTAAAATCATTCAAAAACATAAAGTTACCAAATTTATCCGATTTAACTGTAACAAAATCGAGGTTATGTCTCGAAGAATAAGTAGAGTAGTGTCAGACAGTTAAAATCATAGTCCCTCACAGAATAAGGTAAACTAGAATCATCCATCGGGTAACTGAAGAGTTCAAATCATACAAATATCAGTTCAAGCCAACGAGTTACTCGCAGGGTGACGCTACTCTACTTATACAACGAGGGACTACAATTTTAACTCTGTTAGAATCGAAGTTCACCATATTAACCGCGACAGAATCAAAGTTCTTATCAAACATGTTTGGACATTCCTAGTCGTAGCGTCTGAAAGATCAAGGTAACCGAAGAACAATCAATAAAAATAGCAGACAAAAAATAATAAAAGCAATTTAAAAAAAATATATTAAAATGACAAGGAGACAAGCTGGGACTAAATCTATATGAATAGGTCCAAATCTAAGAAAGATTCAATCAAACTCAACCCTACGTAACTACCTGCTCATAAACAACTGCTAAAACCAACAAATATTAATCTACATTTCTAATTCCATGTTCAACATTCCCGCATCATGCTCAAATCTATAATAAAATCTAACATTTGAATTTTCATATACTTCCAAGTTGATGCAAGAGTTAAGAATAAACTTAGGCAATATCAGTTTATAGTTTGTGATTATTTGCAATTCTATTTTCATGAATTTTGAGACATTCGATACTTATAATGTGTTTATCTATAATTTTCTTCACTTGACCACTCATACATACTGTCCCCGTGCCATTGGCACGGGTCAGAGAGTACTAGTACATAATACAAGAGGGTTTTAATCGCCTCTTATCTAGGCACTACAAGGAAAACCGGAAATAAAGACGGAAAATTAGAGACGAACGGAGTCTTTAGCTAGTTTGGCGACAGATTAGAGACAGAACCAAAAATTAGAGACGGATTCGGATTCCGTCTCTAATTTAGAGACGGATTCAGATTTCGTCTCTAATTTAGAGACGGAATCCGAATCCGTCCCTAATTTTTGGTTCTGTCTCTAATTTGTCGCCAAACTAGCTACAGACTCCGTCCGTCTCTAATTTTCCGTCTCTATTTCCGGTTTTCCTTGTAGTGCCTAGATAAGAGGCGATTAAAACCCCCTTGTATTATGTACTAGTACTCTCTGACCCGTGCCAATGGCACGGGGACAGTATGTATGAGTGGTCAAGTGAAGAAAATTAAAAGATAAACACATTATAAGTATCGAATGTCTCAAAATTCATGAAAATAGAATCGCAAACAATCACAAACTATAAACTGATATTGCCTAAGTTTATTCTTAACTCTTGCATCAACTTGAAAGTATATGAAAAACTAACGAAAGCCCTAACATCCCTAACATTTCTAACAATTCCTAAGGGTAAATTAGGGATTGCTATTTAGAGATAAACAAGGGAAAGAATCTTACAAAATGTAAAAAAATGTAAAAACCCGAAATGGGTAAGCTATAAAACACAGTTGTTTGAATATTTTGAAAAATATTCCTCTTGTCCAAAGCCTGCAGCACCATTAAATGAACAGTGCACGCTGCTATTCATATCCGCGCGGATATCTTTGAAGTTTTCAGAGGCCTATAAATTGAGCCCCTCAGTCTCAGAAAATAAAGACACAACTCACTCACAGCAAGCACCTTGGCGAAAATACTAGAGAAAACAGTGGGAATTCCTTGAATTGCCACCTTTTTCTTTTGATTATTTTCCCAAATCACACTCACTAAACACTCTCAAATTCAAGCCTCAAACACAAACACAAAGAAGATAGGATACCACCATTGGTAAACCCTCCTTCTCCTTACCTTAAACCTCCCTCATCCATGCATGCATCTCACATTTCAAAGATGTAACTTGTTTGTTGTCCATCCCTTGCCCTAGATCCAAGAGAATCACCATGGAAGTTCATCTCCATGGATGATCTTCTACAAGGATCAACATTCCTTTCAAATTGTTTTTACTTACTTGAAAACCTTTTCTTAACCTAAAAATCATTTTCATACAAAAAATCTTTATTTCAAAGTTAAATCTCCCCTTCCCAAGCAAATGAAATGCTTTAAGTCCTAATGTATCCTAAGGATGGCTTGATATAGTAGATCACCACTAAACAAGTTTAGTGATCACTAATCAAAGCCTAAGGAAATTGGGACAAAGCATGGATGCAAACCCCTTTTTAAATCACATTGTCCTTCAAGAACATCTTTCTGTCCAGTAGCATTGTAGTAGCATTGTTCTGAGACCTCTTTCCATTGTCTAATTTTTTGGACACAGAAAAACTTGGAATTTGGTGTTGACTACAAAATACTTTTTGTATCCAACATCCATAGGATTCCAGAAATATTTTTACGTTATTTTTTGCGTGAGTTTAACTCCCTTTTTCAAATTATTTTCCAAAGGACAGTTTAGCAGTCTCTGGAAATCCAGATTTCACATCTGTGATTTCCAGAAGGTTTTGGTCCCTCAAATCATCTCCAATCATAAAAATATTTTGTAGTCACCTTATTTAAGATGTTTTGAACAACTTTCATTCTCTGACTTTCCTCAGATTCTGAAGTTTTAAAGCTCTTAAATCCATTTTAAAATCAAGTGTCCACTGCCTTTTTCATTCTGGCAAAATTGATTTTCAACTTCAAGGAGTCTTTTGAGTACCAAAACTCAACCCTAAAATCATACCAAAAATCGTGGGACTTGTTTAATGTCTTACAAAGAGTTCTCAATTTTTAGTTTTCTCAGTTTACATTTATTTTAACCAATACACACACACACACACAAATGGTTTCAAATTAGGAAGACTCGTTTTACGAGGCATTCCGGGTGAACCCTAACGTTCTTCCCGGAGTGTAACGTGACCTCCGAACCCAAATCTCTAATCTCGGGCATTTTTCAAAGTTTTGGCCCTTAAAATAAAAATGGCGTGGCGACTCCGTTTTGTTGATTTTCAAAAAGAAAAATCGCGGTGGCATTCATCACAGTGGCGACTCCGCTGGGGAAATAAAAATGAGTTTTATCTTTTTCAAAAAAAAAATCTTTTTCAAAAAAAAAAGAAAAGCTTTTGTGGGTCAAACTTCCGTCCCGACATTTGAAACCATTTGTATTGTGTGTGTGTGTGTGTGTTTGTTTTGCACATTTCGTGTTGTTTTGACTGTCCCGGAAAAATCGATATTTTGACTGTCGGAATCATTTTCTTAACTGTTTGAATTTTTGTGCCTATGTGCTTATGTGTTTATTTGCTTTCAAAAAAAAAATTTCAAAAAAAAAATTCAAAAAAAAATTTCAAAAAAAAAAAATTCAAAAAAGAAAAAAAATTCAAAAATTCAAAAAAAATTTCAAAAAAAAATTTTTCAAAAAAAAAGATTTTCAAAAAAAAAGGGGATTTTCAAAAAAAAAAATTTATTTTTTGCATGCATCATACCTTTTAAGACACATGAAAAATTCTATTTTACTCAGAAAAAGAAGATAGACTGCTTGCACACTACGCGCACTTGGCCTTACACTGCACACTACGTCCTTAACCCGGGGAAATCCCAGTAGCAGCCCGTTTGGCCTTATTACGCCTCTCGGTGCGAGCACGGGACTACCCAAACATCCCTTGGAGCCTCGTGTCGACCATGCACTTGTCCGTGACACACTTTGTCCGAGACCCGGTTGGTTTATAGTTTGGTTTGTGTCATTCCCGGTCTGTGTATGCACCTTTCCTGTCAAGCCTTAGTCGGCATACCAAGTCAATATCTTTCGGGGACCCTAATCAGTCGAAGTCATGCCGGTTTTCCGCCGCGAACTTTGACCAGATATTGACTGGCGCCTTGACTTTGACTTTGACTGGCACAACTTATGCACCGACTCCCGGCATGACACTGAGTCATCAAGGATTAATGATTATTCCATGTCTAATTACGGCCTAACTAACGACGGGTCAAGATCAATTATGGACATTTATCAGTCCGAGCCATGCCGACTTTTCGTCGAGCCCTCCGGACATGATCTTGACCTTTGACGTCAGCTTTGTCCGTAATTTACATCGAATGCTCGTTAAGACTCGATTACCCGCCAGACTTTAGGATCGTTTTTCTTTTCGGTTAGTGGGACCTGCTTGCCCTACGGAACCCTTGTTCGGGGTTACAGGTTGAGGGTCCGCAGGCGTAGTGATGGGGCCCACTGATCCAGGAATCAGAGTAGTTTGCGAAAAAGAAGAGCAATCTTTTCCAATCGATTAGGTTAATAAAATACGTTTTAAGTAAACAAGAACAAATAACTGCATGTTGCATGAGCCCTAAGCCCAAACACCTACCCTCCTTCACTCCCAAATATCTGAACCCTCGTGTCTTTCCCCCCGCAGCTCCTCACAAAGCTTGGTTTCGGGCGCCGGGTCACCGTTTGATCAGTTGGGAAGAGTCAAGCGCATCATCAGCTTCACCGTTTGTTCCGACTCCGGGTTTCAGAATGTCTGCATCAGCTGGTAATGATGGGGACAACATCACTCCGCCTCCCGGGACCCCTCAAACAGAACAGCAGTGGAATCAGTTAGCAGAACAGATGAGATTGCGACAGGAAGCACAGATTAATAGCCTTATGGAAGCCATCAGAAGCCATGGTTTGGCCGCCAGTCTCAATCCCGATGGCACCTTCACCGTGGAAGAAGAAGAGGACCCCAATCCCACTCTCAGTCGCCCTGATTACTCCAGGATGCCACCACCCACCTCCTATGGTACTACTACCAGAACCCATGCTCCTCGATCTTCGGGTCAGCCAGCTCCCCAGCTACAGACTACTGGATCCATGCAGCCTGACGGGGCGAATCAGCTCGCAGTTCCTCAGTGGGGACAAAATCAGTACGGAATGTCTTCTCACGGTTGGGGATATCTCGGAATGCCACAGCAAATTGGGATCCCGTCTCAGTTCGGAAACGACCAAGCCGGACCTTCACAACAGCAATTCAGGGTACCGCAGCAACAGTTTGGGATGCCACCACAGTTTGGTTCAGGGCAAGCGGTGAGCCCCTCCTCAGAATGATGCCAGTTCAGCTGCTCCTAGCACAGCTCTTACAAACCCATTTCTCACTCAGGGACCAATGGGCCACCAAGCCCCTAATCCAGTTTCATCAGAATCCCTCGGACCGCAATACCCTCTCGGCTACACACCCTCGCCACAGCCTGGCATACAGTTCAACAACCAGGGACAACAGCCCGCACCTATGCCTACCTATGAATCTCAGCTCGAAAAACCAAGCTACCCGGCTACATCAGGCCTGCCTCCGCCCACTCTGCCGGTTGAAAGTCAACAAGCTGCAAGGTTCTATCCCTATGCCCAGGCTCCTACTCACGCTCCCCAGGGTAATTCGGGCCAAGGACAGGTTTTTACCTATTGAAATTACCCGGGATCCGGCTCGCGCGCGGAGGGCCCCGTGCATCTCGCATTTGTCGCTTTTCGGGAAAGTCGTCCGGATCCGAGAGGCAGCGCGT
This sequence comes from Adenophora triphylla var. japonica, assembly GCA_022495995.1. Lineage (NCBI taxonomy): Eukaryota > Viridiplantae > Streptophyta > Magnoliopsida > Asterales > Campanulaceae > Adenophora > Adenophora triphylla. The sequence goes on along the minus strand of JAFEMH010002969.1, from coordinate 187,262 downwards.
TCGCGCCCCGGCATCTGGCTTATTCCGCTTTAGCGTGTTGGAGGTGTCTCGCCGTTGTTTTCGCAATTGTAGAGTCGCCACGCCGTTTTTATTAAGCCCAAAACATTGAAAAAGGGCATCAGTTTAAAGATAATTTTAAACTGTTTTTGTGTGATGAGATTTTGAGTTCGGAGGTCAGATGACTCCTCGGGAAGAGAATATTAGAATATTAGAGCTCACCCGAGTCGCCTCGTAAAACGAGTCTTTCGGATACCCCTAATATCCTTTAAATGTTGTGTGTGTGTGTGTGCTTTTAAAAAATGCATGCTGTATCGGATGTCTACATTGTATGCTATGTATGGAAATGTATTGAAATAGTAACGGAAGGAAGCCTTACCAATGTTGGTTTGTGTCTGTCTTCCGCAGGGGAATAGTGTTTGAGGTCGGAGTAGCGTTCCGGTACGGATCGGGATTGCTTCGGGAGATGCCGGTTGTCTGCGGACAGAGTTTCGGCGTGAGTTGATGTTGCAGGCTGCGTTTGGGCAGAGGTTCGGCGTGCGTGGGGATCGTCGGGATCACTCGGGCAGAGGTTCGGCGTGCGTTGGGGTGGCAGGAGTCACTCGGGCAGAGTTTCGGCGTGGTTTAGGATCGCCGGTTTGACTCAAAAAGAGCCGGGACACCGTGGAAAGACCAGGCAAGGCCTCGGAGTACCACGAGGGGCCTCAGAGTACCTCGAGAGTGCCTCGGGGCAGCGCGGGAGCGTCGCGGGAGCGCTCGGGGAGGCTTCGGAGCACCACAAGGGAGCTCGGAAGGCCTTGGAAGGATCCGAAAGGGGCCGGGAGTGCCTCGAGAGGACTTAGAGGGGAAGCCAGAAGGCCTAGGGAGGAAGAGAGAAGTGGGAGGAGTGTGAAAATGAGGAGGGGGAGCCCTCTATTTATAGTTCCAGAAAATTGCAAAGAGGTCCGTACGGACCTCCTCAGTTATCCAGTAATTTTGGATTTCCTCGATTTGAGGGAATATGTGATGATGGTGAATATTCTGAAATCATGATGTCCCCTGATCAATAAGGTCCGTACGGACCATCTTGACATGCAAAGAGGTCCGTACGGACCAACTAAGCATGAGGGTAATCATTTTCTCCGGGATTTGAGGGAATATTGTGGACTTTAAGGGGATTCAGTAATTATGATAACAAAGAGGTCCGTACGGACCATTATTGCTTTTCCAATTTCCTGAAAATTCCCGAAAGGTCCTTTTGTCCCTTTTTATCCCAGAAAGGCTCCTCCCTTGGTTTGTTGGGGGTTTTGAGAGGGTTTTGAGTGCCGGAGGTCGTCGAGGCTGCGTTGATGAGTGCGGTGTTTCCGTGTGCTTGAAAGGGGGTGATCCAGATTGGGGTACTTACAGAAGCCCCTCGACGACGTCACTTATGAAAGAAGTGGGGTCGCCGATAAGATAAGGGTCCTAATCTGGATCGCGTGCTGGGAGATAAAGTGACCGGGGAGGTCAGTGTGAGGACGTGGTGGTGTCCTATTGTGTGACCGCATAGGTCAGTAGGCTGGACCCTGTGATAGGATTCCTACGTATCCCTGGCGGGAATCAAGCCTGGTCGTAGTTCGGGTGTGGGGTGAGTGTTTTGTGAATGCGGGCGTGGTGGTGCCCTGAAGTGTCGTGTGACCGCCGAGGTCAGTGGTAAGGACGTGGTGGTGTCCTGGGTGACCGCATAGGTCGATGGCTGGACCCTGTGATAGGATTCCTACGTATCCCTGGCGGGAATCAAGCCTGGTCGTAGTTCAGAGGTCGTGGTATTGTGAGTGCGGGCGTGGTGGTGCCCTGAAGTGTTGTGTGACCGCCGAGGTCAGTTGTGAGGACGTGGTGGTGTCCTAAGATGTGGTGACCGCCGAGGTCAAATTGTGAGGACGTGGTGGTGTCCTGGGATGGAAATTTTATGATTTTCCTAATCGGGTGGTTTAAGGCCTTCCGAGCCGAAGATAGTGATTTGGGAGGTTTATACGGTCTTCCGGACCGAGTGGTTTAAAGCCTTCCGGGCTGGAGGTTATGATGGTAGTTTGGCTGATTTATACAGTCTCCCGGACTGAGTGGTTTAAAGCCTTCCGGGCTGAAGATAGTGTGAGGACTTGAATCGTCTTCTGAATGTGGTTGCGCCACGCGTGAGGACTTTGAATCGTCTTCTGGCGGCGGTTTCGGTGCCACGCGGGAGGACTTTGAATCGTCTTCTGGCGGCGGTTTCGGTGCCATGCGGGAGGACTTTGAATCGTCTTACAGCGGCGGTTTGGTGCCAGCTGGAGGACTTTGAATCATCTTACAGCGGCGGTTGGTGCCACGCGGAGGACTTTGAATCATCTGGCGGCGGTTGGTGCCACGCGGGAGGACTTTGAATCGTCTTCTGGCGGCGGTTGGTGCCACGCGGGAGGACTTTGAATCGTCCTCTGGCGGCGGTTTGCCATGCGTGAGGACTTTGAATCGTCTTCTGGCTGCGGTTTGCCATGTGTGAGGACTTTGAATCGTCTTCTGGCTGTGGTTTGCCATGTGTGAGGACTTTGAATCGTCTTCTGGCTGTGGTTGTGGAGGCATGGCTGCCTTGAGCTCGTGCTTTGTCCGTTGGGGAGAAGGTTGGACTTACGATGGCTGCCGGTGTTCATCCGTTGGGGATTTATCGTGGCCTTGTAGGGGCTTGCAAGGATTCCCTTTTTTGACTTGCTGGGGAAGGAGCTCGGGCTTACTTTGATGGCCGGTGATTGTGTTATCGATGAGTGGGCAATGATGATGGCCGGTGATTGCTTCACCATTTGGCGTTTTGGAGGCGTTTCGTGCCTTGGGATTTGCACTCGGAGGTGTTGGCTCCTTCTTGTGCTTGTTTTGCCGTTGAGTGGGCGAGGACCGATCTTACATTGACGGCGGTGGTTGAATATGTGCGTTGGAGTGAAGCTTCAGGCTTTGACTTATTGAGGTGCTTGCGTTATTGCCGTTGGAGTGGGCGAGGTTTGAACTTCTTTGGAGATGCGTGACCTTGTAGGTGCTTGCGTTGCGTTGGAGTGGGCGAAGTTCGGGCTTCTGGCTATTCGGTGCTTGAGTTGCCGTTGGAGTGGGTGAAGTCTCGGGCTTGATATTCGGCTTTGGGAGGTGCTTGCGTTCTTGGCCAGTTAGGAGTGGGCGAGATTCGGACTTCTTATTGGCTGCCGTGGTTGCGGGTTGGAGTGCGCTCGGGCTTACACCGACCGCCGGTGCTTGAATTGCCGCTGGAGTGGGCGAGTTCGGGCTTACACCGACCGCCGTGGTTGAATTGCCGTTGAAGTTGGCGAGGTTCTCGGGCTTACATTGACTGCTGCTTGCGTTGCCGTGGAGTGGGCGAGGATTCGGGCTTAGCTGGCGCCGGTGGTTGAATTGCCGTTGAGTGGGCGAGGTTCGGGCTTACACCGACCGCTTAGGTGGTTGAATTGAAGGGTTAGGGACCATTCTCGCACTTGGATTTGCCGAAAAGGCCTTAGGACAGCCAGGGCAAAGATTATAAGGGCAGGGAAAGTAATTTGGCCCTCCCTTGCAAGAAGGTCCGTACGGACCAACACGGGATGCAAAGAGGTCCGTACGGACCACTTTGATTTTTTACAGCTCCTGTGTTTTGACCGGGTTAAAAAGCCGAGGCATCCCCTTCACTTCCCATTCTTCTTCGCCACGAACCACCCGAGAGAGAGAGAGAGAGAAGAAACCTCCATTGTTAACCAAAATCTTCCATTTTTGCTTTGAATTGCTTGCAATGGCGGAAGGATCTCGAAGGAATCGTCGACAACGTAGTCAAGAAGTGGTCGAGCAACGGATGGAGCTCCAAAGAAATTAGATCTCGTTTGTTCCATCTTCGAAGAATCCGGATGTCTTGTATCCAAATCCGGAGGTGCACAATCGTCGTTCTAGGAACGTCGGGGAGGTAAGAAATCCGTTCCGTTTTGATTCCCTGCTCGAGTATTTTTTGAATGCTAGAACTAGGTTTTAGTTTTTTGCATTTTTGAATTTTTGTTATTTTTTATGCCTTTTGTGAAATTCTTGATGAATTGTTGAAAATGGACATGTAAAAATTGTGGGTATGTGTATTTTGTGCAGAAATGTGTAGATTAGCTTTTATTTGTGAAAATAAAGTGCCTCTCTAATGAAATGCATGCTTTGGTGTTTTGTACCTAATGCTATTTATGTATGTACATTATGAGAAAAGTTTGTCGTGTAGTGACAAATTTTGTGAAAAAAATGTGACATGTGCCGTATTTTGTGACGGGTTTTGTCTGAAAGTGTGTGCCGTGTAGGGACGGATTTTTGAAAATGTGTTATGCAGTGTGTGCCGTGTTCTTGGGTGACGGACTTTGTGGGGAAAATATGTGCAGTATGTGCCGTGTTTTTGTGACGGGTTATATGTGGTTTTGCCGTGTTGGGACGGACTTTTTTCTTTTGAAAATGTGTCGTGTAGTGCTTGATCCCTCTGTTGAGAAAATCTGTACAGTGTGTGCCGTGTTTTGTGACGGACTGCATGGAAAAAATTATGTATAATGCATTCATTGTTTTGAGTTGCATGTAAAAAGTATGTGCAATATGTGCAGTGTTTCGTGACGAGATATATGTGAGAATTGCTTGTGAAAATTATGTGCAATATGTGCCGTGTGTTTTGTGACTACAAGGTTATATGTGAAAAGTATGTGCAATGTGTGCCGTGTTTCGTGACGGGATATGTATGCTTTGATTTTCTTTTGCATTAAGTACTGCGAATGACGTACCTTTGCTGTGTTTACCTGCAGGATGAGGGGCTCATGGCTGGGAAGGCCAAGAGGATGAAGACTCGGGGATCGCCCGAGGCTGTTGTTGAGTTGTGGCAGCGGATGCCTGATATTTCTGTGGATGGTAGGCCGAGTCCCCGGGAGGCTGCATGCTTCCGGCTTTGGGTGTGTTCGTAGAGAATTTGGTCTGGGTCTCGACACGAGGAAGAACAAGAGCATCTTCCCTTGGCCACGAGTATTGGTGGGATACCACCCACACCTTCCATCCGAGCCGGGGAGAGGTGACGGTGACGCCTACCGACTTTGCTGCGACACGGGCTTTCCTTCAAAGGAGGGCCGCGGCGGTGGAGGGATATGATATCCGATGATGTGTTGACCGAGCCGCCGGGCTTTGAGCCTCGTCCTCGCGAGGTCTGGGCATGTTATATAGCGATGTGGAGCCGAGGATCACGGCCGCATCGGGGCCTATGTTCGGGTACCGGCCAGGTGACGAGCGGAGCAGCGGGCGCGCTCCTTTTGTGGTTTGCACTTTCCGAGACTTTGTTCTCGAACCACGCGATCGCGGCTCCTTTTGCTGTTGAGAGCTTGATTGATCAAGAGAGGGTTTGTGACATCGCTTGGGCGAGGCGGGCTTGGCGAGCTCTACTTCTTCTCCTTGGACCCGGTTTAGCGGGGTGTGGCCGGTTCTTTGCTTTGTTTTGACTTTGCTTTCTGAGGTATGAGTTTATTGCCGTGTTTTTGATTTAGCAACTTGTCGTTTCTCCGTTTTCTTTTGCACCGAGCCTTTTCGTTTTTGTCACAGGTGTGGTTCTATGAGATTTTTCGGTGTTTCAGGTGGGATAGAGATCCTGGGTCAGTTGCAACAGATCTGCGATGTTAGAATTTGCCGGGCTCGTACGGCGAGGAAGAGGAGGACCAAGCAGAGGGAAGCTCACCATCGCCTACGGGGATGTGCGGAGCTGTCTGGAGAGAGGTAGCCGGAGGGGTTTATTTTGTTCCCGTGGGCTCGGTATGAGGCCGATGAGTTCGAGGGCTCCTGAGGTGACGGCAGCGGAAGATGCCGCGGGCCCGACTTGTGATGTCATGTATCCGGGGGAGCGGGTCTTCGCGCGGCATGGCCTGTGTGTGCTTCCCGTGGCTCCGAGGGACCCTCCTTTTGGGATGCTTGATTCTCGGACATGGATGTCTTTGGATTTTGAGAGGTACCTTGGCGGTGTGGGTGCCGAGGAGTTTATTTTGTATGGAGAGGAGTATGGGGCCTTCGTGAGGAGGACGTTGCGGACGCCGCAGGTATTGGCGAGGGAGAGAGAGGGTGGCCCACAGTTCCCGAGAGGTTCCGATGCCGGGGCCGGATTTCACGTATGTCCGTGGGGACGGATCGAGGAGGAGGGTGTCTGCAGCCCGTTTCGAGCAGCTCCCGCCGCATACCGAGTGGATCCCGATAGATCGGTGAGTGTCTTTGACTCTTTTCCATCTTGGCATCCTTTCTGTATTTTTCTCTTTTTGTTGTTGAGTATAACTGTATTGCTGAGCGTTTCCTTGGTCGCTTGCTTGTGCGGAGTCCCTGGGAGAGCCTATGATATGCCGACTCGCCGTTATGTGGCGATGAGGTCGTTTGCGAAGAAGATGGCGTCGAAGTTGTCTTGCCGGTCTTCCCGACGCGTGCCGGCGCACGAGCCTATGCCTTCGAGGCATTCTCAGACGTTCCTCCACCGAGAGCCGAGCCGGAGCTACAGCAGGAGGGACCTTCGAGGGGGCGGCATAGCATGGAGTCCGGGACATCTTCGGGAGCTCCGAGGGCGCGGCCGCTGCTTTATCGATTCTTCCCTCGGCGGGATGCGCGGGGTGAGGGTTCGTGAGCCTTCTTTCTTTGATCCTTTCGCCGGATTTGATCCTTCGAGTACTTTGAGTACCAGCCTCGGGGGGCTCGGTATCGATGACGAGGACGTGACGGGCGAGTTCACCGGGATGCCCGACTTCTCTCGAGGAACTTGGCGAGGATGATGATGCTGAGGAGTCTGATTAGTATTCATTTGCTTTCCCTCTTTTCATATCTTCTCTCCTTTTTTTTTTTTGTTTAGCAACAGACATTTATGGATACCTGTAATAAAACACTTGTATTTGCATGGCAAACAGCATTTTATTTTAAGATGTAATGTCATTTTTGTGATTCCCGGGAATTGTCCTAGAAATTGTTGCTAGTATTTTTTATTATTTTGTGCATGCCACGTGAGCCGAGAGTGCGTTTGTGGGTAGTGTATGTTTGCGGGAATGGCTTTGGCCGGTGTTTGGGCGGTTTGGAGCAAGGTCCCGCCGAGGACAAATGGTTGTTGTACCATTTGCTGGGGAAATGGGTCATGGTTGCAAGGAGGTCCGTACGGACATACCTAGCATGCAAAGAGGTCCGTACGGACCAACCTTGCTTTTGGGAAGGAGATAAATGCTCTCCAATGTGTCCGGTTCTTCCCCATTTCCCCATTTGCGGCCATTTTCGAGCTTTCTCCCCCATTTTCTCTAGAAACCTCCATTTTTGCCATGGATTCTTCGTACGTTCCTAGAATTTTGCCGACGCTTTTGTAGGAGAGGCAAGCACACTTCCTTGAGCAACTGAAAACGTGGATGCGGCGCCGTATGAGGCATCAGAGACGGGCTTTCGAGGTAAGGTTTCGTCTTTGCTCGATTTGGTCTTTTAAGGAGTTGGTTCCTGATTGGGATTTGTTGCGAGCTGCCGCGAAGTTCTGGGACGTTAGGAGGCATGTGCACTATTTCTCCTACAATGAAATGGTGCCCACTTTTGAGGATTTTCGGGCTTTGATTGGAGAATCGGAGGTGGAGGCCATCTCGCTTCCTTTGATTGGTGGTGATGCGGTGAGCGTGAAGCTTGCAGGCTTTCTTCGTACTTCGTTGGGAGAAGTGTGGGCATGATCCTTGATTTGTGTCATATTGACATTTCGAGCCGCCTGAGCGGTTCATGGTTGATGATGAGAGTGATGTCTCTTGGGACGCATTTGCCTTGTGCGTGATGGCGACGCTTTTCCGGTCGGCTCCCTTGGCATTTGCGATGGCGCTTTGCTAGATGTGGTAGGGCACGGCAGAAATGGAGAGGATATTGTCCCGTTGGTGCTTTGGGGGAGACTCTTCATGGTATCGACCGTCGACGGCGACCGGGGATCGTTTCATGAGAGGGGAAGCCCCGCTTTGATCACCTTGTGGCCGCGAGAGAGACTTCAGCCGTGCCCGAGGCTCCGACGTCGTTTAGCCCGTGGTCATTTGCTCAGCGACCTCTTGTGTTGGATATGGATCACCCGCCCGGGAGAGATGGATGGCACAGCTTGGTACGCATCGATCCGTTGGTGGGTTCCTCACTGGAGGATTGAGACTAGGAGGGTCTTTCAGGAAGGGTCCTATGTCGTCGAGTTCCGTGGTTTGTCTTGGTCCTCCTTCTATATTCCGTCGCTTGTTTCCGGCCGGTTTGGGATGAAGCGGGAGCCTTTGTTGAAATTTGGGATGACCTTGCTTCTGCGGAGGTAGTTCCTCTTTGTATGGCAGGCTTCGGGTGCCTTCTTGTATTTTACGAGGTATGGAAGTATTCCGCTTTCCCTCCGTGGTACTCCTTAGACGTCGGGGAGCGTCGTATTGACGACTCGCACCGGCCCGGTATGAGCAGCGTGTTGGGCAGTCCCAAGTGGTCTTGGAGAGCAGGCGTGTAGCGATTCTGGGACCCGGTTGCCGTAGTAGCTATTGCCTTAGGAGTGCCGAAGCCTGGTCTGACCCTCAGGATGTGACGGGAGACACTTTGTTTGACTACGAGACTAGAGTTGACCGACTGACAGGGAGAGGTCCTCTTTTGCAGACTCGCAGGGAGGAGATCCGAGCCGAAGCACGGGCGAATGAAGCCCTGAGAGCTACTGGATTGTTTGACTCTACGGGGAGGACCCCTGATCTCGGACTGAGAGACGCAGAGTTGGTTCACGTGGAGCGAAAGAAGACTCGTCGGGGACGAGGGAAGAAAGGAAAGAATGGCGAGGGGACAAGCGCAGATGGCGCGGAATGACCTCCTAGGTATCCATTCATTGCATTTGCAAACACATTATTTGTTAAATGTATTAAGCTGTCTTTTAGCATGTTGTGAACTTGAGAGTAGACCGTGCTTGAACTCATCAAGAAATGTTGTAACCGTTAGTGATTTGTGATTTACTTTTAAAGCTTTGTCGAGACGCAAGATCTCTTGTTTGCCTTTGTTTCTTTTGTGCACCTTGTCGGCGTCCATCTTTGGACTTTTACCATTTGCATTTGTGGTGAAGCGGCACAGGCCATGACGGCAATCCACTTTGCTTTGAGAGCTTTGTGCTTGGCCGAGAGGTTGAATGATCTCCGACAAGTCATTTTGACGGTCTTTTGGCAGCTTCCTTGCCTCTTGTTGGCGTCGGGCTCTTGGCCTCTTTTTGTAGCTACGCTTGAGCTTGCTTTTATTTTTATTTTTTTTTGTGAGCCCTTGCTCGAGCTCTTTTTTTTTTTTTTTTTTTTTTTGAAGCGCGTGAAGGCGAAGACAAGCCCCCGGCTTGGAAGCAAACATGAGTCATTCGTTTGATCTTTTGAGTGACCCTCGGATGTCCTTTGATGTTGCCGCCGTCGTTTGACTTGGTTAAGGTATTGCTGGGGCGTGTTCTTGAAAAGTGCGTAGCTTGATGGAGGTCTTGATTGACATTCAAACTTTTGACTTTTTGTGTATTTTTAGGCCAGGACCAATTAAGGTTGCCTACGTTCCGGACTAGAGGGCTCAGAGTCCGCGTAGTTCGACACTACATGGAGTGCCAAGAGATGCGCAGGTTGTTCTTCTTTAGGCGAAGTATCTGCGAAGTTTGCTTCCGTTGACCGGATTGAAGGGATTGCCGTCCCAGGTCTCGGCTTCATGGCGCCTCCGGAGAAGATCTTTTGAACCACGAAAGGGCCGATCCATGTGGGTTCCCATTTTCCCGGTGGGTTGGTTTGAGTGGGAGGCTTTTCTTTGAGTACAAGGTCGCCTTCCACGATGTCTCGGGGTTTGACTTTCTTGTTGAAAGCTCTAGCCATCCCGCTTTGATAGGCTCGGACGTGTTCCATGGCCTTTAGTCGTCGCTCGTCTAGCAGAGCCAATTCGTCATGTCGGCCGGAGCCATTCAACTTCGTTGACGTCATTTTCCACAAAGACTCGGAGTGAGGGAATTTCCAGTTGATGGGAAGGATCGCTTCCATCCCGTATGTCGGGCGAATGGGGTTTCTCCCGTGGGCATTTCGGCCGATGTGCGGTAGCCCCAAAGTGCAAGGTGCGGCTTCTGGGCCAATCTCGTCCTCGGGTGGTCATTTTTCGGATGATCCGTTCGAGGGTTTTGTTTGGCCGCTTCCACGGCGCCGTTTGTTTGTGGCCGGTAGGGAGAAGATTTGTGGCGTGTGATCTTGAATTCAGCCCGGCTGCAGCCGAATTCCCCTCGAAGTGTGAACCATTGTCTGATATGACCTCATTTGGGATACCGTATCGGCAAATGATGTTTTCTTTGAGGAAATGCGCGACCTTCTTGGAGGTGCGCAGTACCTTGTAGGACTTGGCTTCGACCATTTGGTGAAGTAGTCGATGGCTACTAAGATGAACTCGTGACCGTTGCCGCTTCGACGGAGCGATTTTCCCGATGACGTCAATTCCCCAGTGGCAAATGGCCGGTGTAGTCATGCAAGAGAGATCGTGGGGCGCGGTAGATGATTGAGGTTAGAGAACCGTTGACACTTGTCGCGGCTTCGGACAAAGTGGATGCAATCTGCCTCCATGGAGATCCGGTAGTAGCCCATCACGAGAATGATTTGCATCAGGGATCGGGCGTGCATGTGGGGACCGCAAGCCCCATTGTGGACTTCGTTCATGAACTTGTTTGCTTCTTCTTGGCCGATGCGGCGTAGGAGTGGCCCATGGTAGCGTTTCTTGTATAAGCATGTCCCCGAGGATGACGAAGTGAGAGGCGAGGCGTTTTAGGGCCATGATGCTTTTGGTTTTGACCCCTTCGTGTGTGGGTCTTCCTTGTTCATGAAGGTGGTTTCCGTTCTTGAGAGTATTGGAAGATCTGGTTATACCGTGGCTCATTGATGGGCTTAGGTTACGGTTCGATCTCACAACAAGAGGCAGGAATTTCCTTTCGTCCGAGCTTTGAAGGGTTTGATTGCTTTTCCTTCGTGGATTTCCACAAGGGAAGCCAAGGTGGCTAAGGCATCTGCAAACCCGTTTCGGTCTCTTGGCAAGTAGTGGAAGGTGACCTCTTCGAATTGTGTGATGAGGTCTTCCATGCTGAAGCATGGTATTTTTGCAAGCTTTGGGTACTATGGTTTTCCACTTGTTGGAGACTTGGTTGATGATCAAGGCCGAGTCCCCATAAACTTCGAGTTTCGGACATTCCTCTCGAGTGCGGCTTGTAGTCCAGAGCAGGCTTCATATTCGGCGGCATTGTTGGTTACCTCGAAATTGAGCTTTATAGCAATTGGGGTGTGCTCGTCCTTGGGATCTACCAAGAGCATACCGTGCGTTTCCTTTTGTTAGGCCGCTCCGTCGAAGAACAGTTGCCATCGATTTTCTCCTTCGATTGCGAAGATTCCCTCGTCTGGAAATTGTGGTTCGGGGCCTTGAGCCTGCGTCGGTTGGGAAATCACCGGTTGTTCACCATGGCCCGTCCCTTGATGGACTTTTGGTTCACGTACTTGATGTCAAATTCTGCTAGGAAGAAAGACCATTTGGCGAGCCTCGTTGACAGAGATGGTTTGTCGAAGAGGTACTTGGCCGGGTCCATTTTGGAAACCAAGTGTGCCGTGTGTGGCCGCATGTAGTGCCGTAGTTTCCCGACAACCCATGCAGGCTGCGCAGGTTTTCTCGAGGGCCGAGTAATTGAGTTCGCCGCCTTCAAACTTTCGGCCGACGAAGTAGATGGCATTTTCGACCCGTGACTCCTTCTTTTTCTTGACAGAGCATGTCTCCAGCTGGTGTCGGTCACGATTAGGTATAGCAGCAGTGGCTTTTCCTCGTGGGGAGGACAGAGAATCGGAGGACTCATGAGGTATGCTTTTATTTTTTCAAAGGCATCTTGGCATTACGAGTTCCATTCGATGTCGGCGTTCTTCTTCACCGGTTGAAGATTGGCTCGCACATAGAGGTCAATTGGTTGGCGAAGCGGGCGATATACGCTAGGCGGCCCACGAAGCTTTTCACCTGCATGCGAGTTTGCGGTGGTCTCATTTCGATGATAGCCTTGATCTTTTGAGGATCAAGCCTCGATGCCTCTCTTGGTGACCATGTATCCCAAAACCTTGCCTCGGCTAACCCCAAATGTGCATTTGGCGGGGTTAAGCCTCATTGAGTGTTTTCGGAGGCGATTGAAGAATTTTCTCAGTGCGTGAGGTGTTGTCCATCGATCCCTTTGAGTGGATGATCATGTCATCGACATACACTTCGATCTCTTTGTGGATCATATCATGGAAGAGGGCGGTTCTTTGCCCGTTGGTAGGTAGCCCCAGCGTTCTTTAGTCCGAACGGCATTACTGTATAGCAAGAGGTTCCCCAGGGGTTGTGAAGGCGATCTTTTCTTGGTCTTCTTCGGCCATCTTGATTTGATTGTAGCCGACAAACCCGTCCACGAAGGACTTGACTTCGAAATTGGCTATAGTGTCTACCAACATGTCGATGTTGGGTAGTGGAAAATCGTCCTTGGGACTTGCTTTGTTGAGATCTCGAAAGTCCACGCAACAGCGTACTTTTCCATTGGCCTTGGTGACCAGTGACGATATTGGAGAGCCATGTGGGGTACTCGATCACCACGATGAAGCCGACGCGGAGCATTTTTTCGATCTCCTCTTTGACTTGTAAAGACCATTCTGGCTTGATTCGGCGTAGCTTTTGCTTGATGGGCTTAGCCTCGGGATTCAAGGGAATCCGGTGCTCTACAATGTTAGGATCTAATCCGGGCATGTCTCGGTAAGACCAAGCGAACACGTCCACGAACTCTTTGAGCAGTGCAGTCAATGCGTCTTGCTCTGTGCCGGTGAAGAAACTTCCGATTTGCGTCTCTTTAGCTCTTCAGCAGTTCCCAAATTCACTTTGGTTAAAACCTCCTCGGCAGCTTGGGCCCGATTTTTCTCTCGTTTGACAACATGCTTAAAGATGTGCTTAATGTATTGTTCGTTTAATGTGTCTGCTTCTTTATCAAGTGAATCATTATTAACTGTTTGTGTGTTAGTTAATTTATCAGTTGTTAAAGATGCAATGAGAGGATACTCGGAAAGATCGAAGCATTCATTAAGAGCATACGGGAATACATTATTGGCAATGAGCTCGTAATCTTCTGGCGTGAGGCCATCAGATGACTCGATAGACTCAAATTCAAAGCTAATGGACTCAGGATGAGTTTTGACACTAGACTCTAGGACTCGAGGGGTCAGACCAAGTTGCTCGATCATGTCCTTTTTGCTGGCAGTGGGTCCGGAGAAGGTGGCCCAGTTATTGAGTGGCAATGAGCTTGATAGGAGATGGGGCTTGAAGGGCTTTATGTCACCATTCCCAATCATTGCTATCACAGAGTTATCAGAAACAAAATCGATTAGATCTGGCATCTCGATTTCTTCTTTGAAGAGCAGGTGGAGCAGTGGCTCGTCCCAAGCATCGTCTGCGGAGTCTTTTGCTTTTGTCTTGGGCATTACTAGCTCGAATGCAGACTCGTCCCGCTTGTTGAAGGCAGGAGTGTTGACAGAGAGTTTTTCGAGTTCTTCTGCCAAAGAGGGGGTTTTCCCAAACCAGAATTCGTTGTGAATAGTGGTGGTCGTGGATCCTGGCAGAGGCGGTGTGTCGAGAAATGCTCTTCGGACGGGATTTGGCTTGAGGCCTCTGAATTTTGCCAGGTTCTGCTGGAGCTTATTCATGGTTGTAGGCCAGCTTTGTTTGGCGCTGATCAGCTCTGTTCCCTTTTCTGGATCTTCTTCCAAGTTGCCGGCCTTCTTTGTGAAGTACTTGGTCATGTCGAAGCTGTAAGGACGAAGATCGGAGATGGCGTGCAAGCCTCTTTTGTTATCTGTGGAGCATTTTCGTGCAGCTCGCTTGTCCTCCGCAATGTGTTCGGGAGTAGGAATGTATCCCAGGCCGTGCAGGGTATTCTGTTCTTTGATATTGATGATCTGTTGGGTGCCCTGATGGCGTTTTCCCAAACCGAGCCCCGGGATGTAGTTCATGTGCTTCATCATTTTCATCGGGGGAGGGATCTTGTCCCAAATCAAAGGCAGGTCTATGTGGCACACTTGGGCCTTTGGGCTTTCGATGGTGAACCCTGTTAGCATCATGCCATCATCGTCGGGTTTGATCTCTAAGACCGGGACGCCGTTTGTGTCGGTCCTTTCGGTGACTATGCTATCACCATAGATGATGGTAAGATCTGTTCCTTGGACGAACTTTACGCACTGATGGAGAGTGGATGCCACCCCATTGATCTGGTGTAGCCAAGGGCATCCCAAAATGGCAGTGAATGTGATCGGGATGTCGATGACTTGGAAATCCGTCGGGACCATTTGTTTTCCGAACCACAGGTTCAAGGTGGCTATTCCCAAGACTGGGCGGGATGTTGAGTCGTATGCCTTGATTGCCTGAGTCGAGGGCTTTAGATCAGTTGCTTTGATCCCTAGCAAATCCATCATTTTGGCTGGAAGGACGTTCATGGATGATCCCCCATCTACCAAAACCCGTGGGAGACGACGCTCGTCCAGTTGAACTGTTATGTAGAGAGGCTCATTGTGGTCAGCCCCAAATTTTGGAAGGTCGAGCTCTGTGAAAGTGATGATATTGCTGTAATTAATGTTGCCAATCATCTGAACTGCTTCATCAGGTGTCACTGTGATGGGAACCGTAGTGCAGGCCGAGGCTTTCTTCCAACTTGAGCTTGTGCGGGTAAGATAAAGTGAGTAAGGACCAGAGTGAGATGTTAGCTGAGTGCGCTTGAAGCTGTGTTAAGACAGGGATCTTCGGCCTTTGGGTCCAAGGTTTCGGCTTCTTTGGCGTAGGGCCCCTTTTCCGGTCGTGGCTCGGTATGGTGGCCTTTTGTCTGTCCGTGGAGGATTCACTGGGATTTGGCCAGGAACGTGTCAGAACGTTCACTTCTGGACCTATGGTTTTGCTTGTCTCTCCTATTTCTGTAGTGGGAGGACCCTGATTGGCGTAAGGCCAGACTGCGCATTTCAATTCGTTCACTGTCATGGCTTTTGATGAAGCATCAATAGTGGCTTTAAGATCTTCCCAAGATAGGGGTTGAATTATCTGGACCTTCGGGCCCTCGGTGGCGGTGCGGAGCTCGTCCCAGCTGATCATGGAGCAGACATTGCCATGGCCTTGTGCAGAACTAGACTTGCTGGAGTAGATGACATAGTAGTCAAACTTTCCTGAGGGTTCTCCAAGGGTTCCAACTGTGGGATCACCGGATTCATACCTCTTTTTCAGTTTTTGTTGAGAAGATGGCTTCTTCTTTCTTCGAGGACGGCCCTCGTTCATTTCATCATGGAATTCCATTTCCAGACAAGCACTGCAATCGCAGACGTCCCACCAGATGTGTTCGTTGTTCGGCGGTGGTACCGGGACCTCAGGAGGCTGGATGGGCAGGCTTTCCTCTGGAAGGTCTTGTGGCCTTACGTCATAACTGCATGGCTCGTATGAGGGTAACAGGTTGACCTCCGGGAGACAATGAGAGGCGTTAGAAACCGCAGGAGCAGTCACGGCTTTGGAAGCCCCAGGTAGTTGGGTGGCTAATGTCCCGAAGTGGTGCATAGCATCTTCGATCCAGGCTTGTTGTTCACCTTGGCGTTTCTCAATAGCCATGAGGACCTGCCAAACTTCTTCCAATGTTGGGAAATTTCTCGGGGGTAAGGTCCCATTCTCATCGTTGTTATCCACTGACTTGGCCATGGGGAATTAACGGACTGTCCTGGTGACAGAGCTAGGAAGGAGGTTGGACCTTGCGGCTTTGACACAGGGAGACGGGTTCCCGGGTACTCTCGATCACTCTCTGTTTCTTTGGAGGGGTGACGGGCAAGGTTTAGACACAAGAATGGCCTTACGGGATAAAAGGGGGAAAGCTCACGTGGCATGCGGTTTCCGTTTCTCTTATTTATGATTTTTTTTTGTTGTTTTAATTTACTTAAAACGTGTTTTATCAGAGTCCTAAGTCGGTTGGAAAAGATTGCTCTTCTTTTTCGCAACTATGCTAGATCCTGGGTCAGTGGAGACCATACAGCTTCTTTATAAGCCCCTCGTTTTGCACCTGTATTTCGACATCCCAGGTGGACGGCCCCCGGCGAGGGTCACATAGTGCAAGTGGTTTCCACCGGCCTAAAAGAAAAATCGAACCTAAGGACCGAGCCTGTCATGTTCGTTTTGATGCATTAGCCATGTGAATAGTGAACCGAGCCGGCCACTTAGTCAAGATCAGGTCAAGAGTTCGGCATGACCTCTCTTTACCTTGCTTGCGCAAGGGATCTGTGACGTTAGGCGTTGGCTGGGTCATATTGTCATGGGCGACGTATCAAGGCTTGATGACATGGTGTCATGTGAGCATGGATGTATATCAGGGACGGAACATCGTGCAGGTGTAGCCGGAAATCAAGACCAGGTCAAGATTTTAGCATGACCTTTCATCGCCTTGCTTGCGCAAGAGGATCTTGAATTCCGAGCCACGACTGAAAAATGGCGGCATGGTATATGTATCCAGGCTGTATGACACGGGCTGGGTAAAAACCAACCGAGTACGGACAGAGTGTGACTCAAGACTCAAACGTTCGGGGTTGACGCTTGGCTAGGATGGGATGTTTGGAATGATCCGTGCGCGTCCAAGAGGCCTAGGAAGACCAAACGGACTGCAACTGAGACCACTCCGGGTTGAGGTTGTAGTGTGCGGTGTATCCGGCGGCGGTGCGCGTAGCGTGCGGTGTAGCAGAGGCGGCGGTGTGAGTAGAGTGCGGTGTAACCAGAGGCGGCGGTGCGCGTAGTGTGCGGTCTCTAAAATTCTTTTGAGTAAAACGAAGTTTTTGAAGAATTTTAAATGTATGCACGAGATGTATATTGATGCATTTTTGTATTTTTATTTTTTGTAAAATAAAAACGAAGCACGTGCACACACACACACAACGATTAAAGGAAGGGGTAAAATGAAAGTTAGACCCTCATCATTGTTTTAAAAATCTTTTATTTTGTTTAAAAGTTTTTAAAACAAAATTCCCAATGAGTCGCCAACGAAATTACCGGATCAGGGCAGCGCGATCGCGCCCCGGCATCTGGCATTTTCCCCCCGCCTTGCAGCGGGTTTTTTCCGAGTTGGAGGATGTCTCGCCGTTTGTTTTCGCATTTGTAGAGTCGCCACGCCGTTTTTATTAAGCCCAAAACATTGAAAAAAGGGCATCAGTTTAAAGATAATTTTAAAGTTTGTTTTTGTGTGATGAGATTTTTGAGTTCGGAGATCAGATGACTCCTCGGGAAGAGAATATTAGAATATTAGAGCTCACCTGAGTCGCCTCGTAAAACGAGTCTTTCGGATACCCCTAATTTCCTTTAAAATGTTGTGTGTGTGTGTGTGCGCTTTTAAAAATGTATGCTATGTCGGATGTCTACATTGTACACTACGTATTGAAATGTATTGAAATAGTAATGGAAGGAAGCCTTACCAATGTTGGTTCGTGTACGTCTTCCGGCGAGGAATAGTGTTTGAGGTCGGAGTAGCGTTAGGTACGGATCGGGATTGCTTTGGGAGGGCGGTTGTCGCGGACGAGTTTCGGCGTGAGTTGATGTTGCAGGCTGCGTGCGGGCAGAGGTTCGGCGTGCGTGGGGATCGTCGGGATCACTCGGACGGAGGTTCGGCGTGCGTTGGGGTGGCGGAGTCACTCGGGCGAGTTTCGGCGTGGTTTGGGATCGCCGGTTTGACTCGGAAAGAGCGGGACACCGTGGAAAGACCGGCGAGGCCTCGGAGTACCACGAGGGGCCTCAGTACCTCGAGAGTGCCTCGAGGCAGCGCGGGAGCGTCGCGGGAGCGCTCGGGGAGGCTTCGGAGCACCACGAGGGGGCTCGAAAGGCCTCGGAAGGATCCGAAAGGGGCCGGGAGTGCCTCGAGAGGACTTAGAGGGGAAGCCAGAAGGCTTAGGGAGGAAGAGAGAAGTGGGAGGTGTGTGAAAATGAGGAGGGGGAGCCCTCTATTTATAGTGCCAGATTTGGTGCAAGAAGGTCCGTACGGACCTCCCTGGTAATCCAGACTTTTGGTTTTTCTCGATTTGAGGGAATCTGTGATGATGGTGAATATTCTGCAATTATGATGTTCCCTGTGCAATAAGGTCCGTACGGACCAAGTTGACATGCAAAGAGGTCCGTACTGACCAACTCTGCAAGAGGGTAATCATTTTCCCCGGGATTTGAGGGAATATTGTGGACTTTAAGAGGATTCAGTAATTATTAAAGCAAAGAGGTCCGTACGGACCATGTGTGCTTTTTCAATTTCCTGAAAATTCCCAAAAGGTCCTTTTGTCCCTTTTTATCCCAGGAAGGCTCCTCCACTTGGTTTGGTTGGGGTTTTGAGAGGGTTTTGAGTGCCAGGGGTCGTCGAGACTGCGTTGATGAGTCTGCGGTGCTTCCCGTGTGCTTGAAAGGGGGTGATCCAGATTGGGGTACTTACAATAAGGTGTCGAGGTTATATGTTTAATTCCACTTTGAGCACATATTGCTTCAAATGGAGATTCATATTCACCCCCTTTATCACTTTTTAGCACCTTAATTTTCCGGTTTAATTTATTCTCAACTTCGTTTTTATAGAGAGTAAACTTCTCTATAGCTTCATCTTTACTTTTTAGAAGATACACATAGCAATAATTTGTGCCATCATCTACAAAAGTAATAAAGTACTTATTGCCGCCCCGTGATTGTGTTGATTTAAAGTCACATAAGTCTGTGTGAACCAATTCAAGTGGTTCACTATGTCTTTCAACTAAATGGAATGATTTTCTTGTTAATTTTGCTTCTACACAAGTTTCACATTTTTGTTTTCAATCAACTTTAAACTTTGGAATAGAATTTGATTTTTTCAAACGACGTATAGAATCAAAATTAACATGACCAAGTCTAGCATGCCACAAATTAGATGACTCAAGCAAGTAAACGGAAGAGATATTCATATCATTAGCTTTTGGCTTATTACACTTAGCTTGAACAAACCATCATTGACATAGCCTTTACCTACAAACATTCCACTCTTTGACAAAGTGACTACATTGGACTCAAACACAATACGAAAACCATGCTTTATCAAAAGCGATTCAGACACCAAATTCTTTCGGATATCAGGCACATAAAGTACGTTGTTGAGAGTCAACTCCTTCCCGGATGTCATCTTCAAAACCACTTTCCCTTTACCTTTGATTTCGGAAGTGGCTGAATTCCCCATGAATAGCTTCTCGCCATCCTTAGCAACAAAGGTACTAAACATGTCTTTGTTAGAGCACACATGTCTAGTGGCACCGATGTCAATCCACCATTGATTTGGGTTTGAACCCACCAAATTCACCACGGAAATCACAGCTGTGAGGTGCATCTCGGACACGTCCCTAGCAATGCCTTCCACCACGTTTGCCTCACGAGCCTTCTTGGGCAACTTGCAAGCATGATCCTTGTGGCCTTCACCACCACAATTGTAACAAGATCCTAAGAAATTCTTCTTGGAAACACCACCTCTTGGTCCCAAATTGGAACGTTTGGAAGTTGACACAACCTTCCCTTTTCCCTTACCAAAGCCTTTGCCTTTGGAGCTTTGACCATGCTCCACCACATTGGCCTTTGCCACCTAGAAACAAACTTTTTCTCAGCGGCTCTATTGTTCTCTTCAATACTCAAACGAAGGATAATTCCTTCCA
The DNA here is from genome assembly GCA_022495995.1 of Adenophora triphylla var. japonica. Classification (NCBI taxonomy): domain Eukaryota; kingdom Viridiplantae; phylum Streptophyta; class Magnoliopsida; order Asterales; family Campanulaceae; genus Adenophora; species Adenophora triphylla. The sequence goes on along the minus strand of JAFEMH010002969.1, from coordinate 167,577 downwards.
CATCCATTTCCTTTCGCTTATGCTTAAGGTAGTTCTTGAAATCATTCCAAGATGGAGGCAATTTCTCAATGATTGCAGCCACTTGGAAGCTTTCACTTATAACCATACCTTCGGCATGAATCTCATGCAAAATTGTTTGAAAATCATCAACTTGAGATTTCACACTTTTGTTGTCCTCCATCTTAAAATCAAGGAAACGGGCAACAATGAACTTCTTTGTTCCCGCATTCTCAATCTTATATTTGTGGTCCAAAGACCCCACCAATTCCTTTGTAGATTTCTTTTCATTGAACACATTGTAAAGAGAATGCCAAAGCGAATTTAGGACATAGTTTCTGCACAAGTATTCCCCATGCTTCCATGTTTCAACCGCAGCCAAGGTTGTAACATCGGTTTCATTCTCACTCACCTTTGGCATATCCTCTTTCAGATATTTCGCCAAGTTCAAGGTAGTGAGATAGAAATGCATCTTTTGTTGCCAACACTTAAAGTCGTGGCCAACAAACTTCTCAGGCTTTTCAGCATGAGGGGTCGGGATATGGATCGTTTTAGTCACAATATTTGAGCCAATTTCGTTTCCAGTTTGGGGATTAGTTTGGGATCCAATTTGGGTCTCCACGGTGTTGGTATCAGTCGCCATCTGAAACACAACAACTTAGTTCGTATCAACAGTTTAAAAAGATCTATAATCGACTCCCTCGATTATGAAATATATCTTAAGATTGTTACAAGGGTGCCGAGGAAAACAATTACAGAAAATATAAATTACAAACAAATTGATAAACTGAAAATACAAAAGGATAAGTTGTTGAAGATGATGCGCGAGCCCAATGAAAATCACTGCCTCCTTAAGATATATTCGTCCCCTCACCGAGTGTGCTTGAGTTTGTTGGGACTTTGCACCTAAGTATCCCGGCGAGCTGAACGGAGCTTGGACTAAATCACCTCTTGATGTTACAATGCAAGCTAGGAGACCAAAGAAAGAAATAGCAATATGCAGCAAATCAGATATAGAGGAGGATGTTGGTTGCAAATGTTTTTCTCAGATGTGTTTTCTTCCTTGTAGTATTCTCCAAATGTTGTTGACAATAACAATATATACATTTTCAAACAACCAAGTATCAAAAACTAAAAATATGGTTTTAATTATGTAATAAACAACATTATTACAAATTAATAAACCATTAATCCGAAAATATTAGCCATAATGATTTCCGTTTCAGTTTTCCACATTTAATACTTGGCTGTTACATATCTACTCAGGACCTGCTCGGCCGAGCAAGGCATATGCCTTGGCCGAGCGTGGTTCTCCAGAAACATTGTCAATCTGCTCAAGTCTTGCTCGGGCGAGTCAACAACCTGCTCGGCCGAGCATATCAGTTAAAGACAAAGGCTTTTTTTTTAATTTACAAAATCAAAAATATTAGCAAAAGGTGGGCTTGTCTACGTAGGCAATTTCGGTGCTACATTCGTGTTCGCAGGTACGAGTACGCACCTCGCAAGCCAAATTTGAACTTGATTTGCACCCCCCGCACACCTGTGCACGAGAGAGAGCCTCTATGCTACATAATCTTGAACACTACTCTAATGTTCAAGACTTTATACTAGCACCAAGTTCAATTCCTTTTCAATGTGGGATAACACCACTTTCCTTTTACTTTGAGCCTTTATATCTCAACCAATGTGAGAAAACTTCATTTCCTTAGCAATGTGGGATAATTCCCTTTCCAACCCACTTACTTTGAGCATTTATATCTTATTCATTCAAAACCCATTTTGGACAAATAAATATTTGAATTCTTGTTCTCATGGAGTAGAACACAAACACATAAACATTTAAGTAATTTGACAAAATTACCCTTTAGGAAATAATCCATTAATTTCCTTCAAAACACACTATTTTTCCAACAAAAAATAATCTACTCGACCAAATTATCAAGCCTTCAATTGGGTATCAGAAACCTAAAAAATTAATTTGCAAGAGTTTCAGAATGGAGAGTAGCAGAGATTGTTTTGGTCACGGTGAAATTCAAAGGTAATAACTTACAAAAGAAGAATCAGAAACCAAAAGGTTTTAAGTCTGAGACACTCTGAGACACTTAAACTTCTCAATCTGAAACAATATCTTAACATGTCGCATGCACGAGGATTGTTACTTGGAGGTGTTTTTCTTTTTGATTGACGGCGACGAGCTGCCAACTTTTTCCTTGACCTTCCCTTTTTCAGTAGACAGGTTGGCAAATCATCCCCTGATTGAAGACGCAAGTGCATATCACATTCAATAACTGGGGTTGATTAGCATTAGTATTAGCATTGAGCCACATAACAGTAGAAGAGCTATCCACATTGGGGGCTTGTGTGGTAGCCCGCCAAGATAAACCCTTGCTATTAATAGTCGTGTTACTAACAACCGTAGTATTACTCACAGTGATTAATATTCATTCAAATTACTAAAACACCCCATTGAATTTATCTCCAATACTTTAGGTTAAACTATCTTTTAATCAAACTACATTCACTAAAATACTACTAAAAAGAGTTGAATTTGAAACTGGAAGAAACTACTAGTACTCTGCACTATTTGATTCATTATAGAAGCGAGAACAATACAACAACAACAACAAAGCCTTAGTCCAAAAAATAATTTGGGGATAGCAAGAAGATGAAGTTGAAACATTTTGCTTGGTGTCACAATCTAACAAAAGATTACCTAATTTGGGTTTTCAGATTTTGATTTTGGCTTGCACAGTATAGATCTAAGATGAGAAGATGAGCACAGAAAACTTGAAGATTAAGCTTGCAAAGTCTAGATCTTTGTCTTGAAGATGAGTATAGAGAGAAATTTTAGAAAAAACTTACTCCAACAAATATGCCTTCAAACGCACAAAAGGGCTCTCTTCTTTTTTTTTTTTTTTACCAAAATAAATAACCAACACAACTTGTTCAAGGGCGATTAATAATACAACCCCTTATGTGGTATTATTAGCCGGGGGATTTCATGCCTTTATCCGGATAACGTGGATAAATAGTATGTCGCTTAAATATTTACCAAACACACTACCTGACTTATACATAGTCCAATCCGGGCATCATACTGACTACCAATCATGGATTGGATGTTTATACATTCATTTAAAAAAAAAGGGGAGGAAATGAACTAACCTGGCTGCATTGCTAGGAGTGCCTACTTTCTTCTCCCGCAACTCAACTTTGGCTCCCCATGCCCTTTTTTTATACTTCAGCAATCAAATGCATCAATCGCAACATGAAAAACCGATGCATAAATTCAAAGGCAAGGGAAAATAATGTAAATATTTCCTTGGAACTTGTCATATACCTGAGCATCAGCAAAGATGCCTTCAACGATACCAACATAATATCTGCCCTTAGGAAGCACCATGTTGCAATGTAAACGACAAGCTTTGCATGTAGTTTCAACTTCACAAGAAGCTACACGTTTAAGAACATGAGTTATAAAAGCGACAAGCTACACAAGTTACTTTTCTTCATCCTAGAGCAAAATGAAGTCTTGTTGAAAATCTTAAAAATAGGAATGTCAAAAGGATTCACATTGTTTGGTTATTGACATTTAGTAGCTTAGTAAATACCATACCTAAACCAGCATGCGTCATGTTTACACATGTATTGACCAAACCGCCTTCATCAATATTAAGTTCCGCAAAAAAATGTTCTGAGGTGTCATTAAGGCAATGAGGATCCTTATTCTTCGCCGTGAAGGTGACATGCACATAAAGTGTAGCATCCAACATACGTATAACTTCCCCGGCACGTCGATCACCAAAAGGAACACTAGCTAAAATCTCCGAAAGCTCGTATTCACGCTCCTAAAAACAAATATAACAACAAAAGGATAGAATCACGCTCCTAGAAAACAAACATAATGACAAAAGGATAAATGGTAGAGTGTAATAGTATAACATGTAGTATAAAATAGGAACAATATGTGTGATGATATAGTATAGAATGGGAGGAAGAATAATAACATAAATTAGCATACCTTAGTCCACAATAATAACATAATGCTTTCAATGCATAGCCATTAGTAATCTTGCCCAACTCCTTATGTTCCCCAGGAGAAAAATATTCGACAGTCTTTCCAAAACTATAGTTCTTGCTGAAAAGTAAAATTGATCAATAAGTTTTCTTCTACACACCAAATTTTTTTTAAAAAAAAAATCACTACAAGCCTGCACTATAAATATAGGAGTAAAGAGACTAGAAAGTATCTAGTTGACATCATTCCTGGTATGGATGAGAAGTAGAAGGGGCAACAAAGAAGTAGAGTACACAAGAGTGCTAGTGGAGGGGCAAATATGTGAAAAATCCCAACCCCATCCATAATAGACATAACATTGAACATTCAAAAAGAAAATTAACCTTATTTAATTCAAGAGTATCCATCTTTCCGGCAGGAGGGCCTGCTCAATCCATACAAGAACCATTAGAGACGAAACAAAAATAAAGAATATCATATTTACAATATATAAAGGGAATTCCCTAATGATAATAAAATGAGAAGGGATGTCACGTACAATTAAAAAATCGACGAGACCCCTCTTCATAATTTTCAACTGGATGATAAATGACACCTTCAGGATGACATTTTTCACAACCAAAACGAAAAACAGGATTATCTACAATGTAAAAAAAAACACACACACACAATTGATTAAAATATGTAGCCCTGCAATTAGTGGTGAGAGAGAAAAATTTGTATCTCTTTTAAACAAAGAAAATGACGATAGATAATGAAAGTGAACCAAATTATCTCTTTTTAATCAATAAGTAACTTCATTTTGTTCCGGATAACTTAGGAAATGTTTGACAATTGGCCACCCCGGCCCAAATCCAAGCGTTTTTTTTTTTAATTTTTATATATATATATATATATATATATATATATATATATATTTATATATATATATATATATATATATATATATATATATGGGTTTTGTTAGGATACCCCTTCAAGAGTATCTTAACAAAGTGGCTTTCCATTATTTTTGAATGAAAATGTCTCGTTTACCAAAGCGATAAATACATATGATGGGGGTAAAATTATGTCATCAAAGAAAAGAAGTCTCTCTTTATTTATCTTAGCTTCTCTCTCTGCTCTCTTATTTATACTAACTCTCTATCTCTCTCATCTTTCTCTCTCTCTATATATTTAATATTTACTTTCTCTACTCTCTTTGATGATTCTGATTTTGCACATTAAATGCATTATGATTCTTTGAGAAGCGAGAGGAAGGCATTTTTGTCTAAAAATAATGGGCGGCTTGTTAGAATATCTTCTTTATGGTGGGTATCACAACGAAACCACTATATATATATATATATATATATATATATATATATATATATATATATATATATATTTTTTTTTAAATACAAAATGGAAAAAAAAGCAACTTAGTGAGACGAAATGAAAAATTTGGCCGGTGATCTGTTCATTCATTGTTCACCCTACCACCGCCATTTATACTATAGATATATATATATATATATATATATATATATATATATATATATATATATATATATATATATTTTTTTTTTTAAATACAAAATGGAAAAAAAACAACTTAGTGAGGGCAAAATGAAAAATTTGGCCAGTGATACTGTTCATTCAACTGTTCACCCTACCACTGCCATTTATACTATAGATTTCTTTCTTTTTCTCTCTCTCTCTCTCTCTACCTTCTCTCTCAATACATGTTAACCCTAGCCTCCATCTGCCAACCTCCGGCAATACCTTCCGTCAACCACCACCACCACTCCCTCCGTCAACCACCAGATCGTCACCCTCGATCTCCTCTTTCTCTCGCCATGATTCTCCAACAGATCAGAATCTCTCTCAGATCTGGCGAACCACCACCGGCGAACCTCCACAAAAATTCGCCATCAATCAGTTCTCCGGTGATCTGCCATGGAAATTGAAGCTCGCTTCAAGAATATGAACGTCGGCAGCGCGTCTTCAAATAGCGTGCCTATTAATCAGCCAATCGGCGCGCCTGTTTATCAGCCAAGCGGCACATATCCTCCTGCTTAAGGGTTTCTTTTCTTTTATTCATCATCTGTTTGTTTTAAGGATATGTTTGAACAGGTTTTATTTTTTCTACTAGTTTTCGATGATTAGATTAATTCATTTTACTAGGTGTTTTTGGTTTGTGTTTGTAAATTGATGTGTTTTGTTTTTTTAGTATTTTTGTGTTAGAAATTTCGCTTATATATTAAAATTATTAGCAAATTTTTTCTTTCAGTAACAGATCCTACCAGGAGAGTTTCCTGTTTAAAGCAAAAGCTAGCAAAGATTACAAGGAGAATTTTCTGCTTAAAGCAACCACTGTTTTGGAATATTACAATTCTAGCCATGGGGTTGGTTCTCTTTCTTGTATTCCCTGGGTTGACTCGGTAATTTCTGCCAAAAAACTATTTGCTGTTTTCAATATTATTAAATCACTTTGGATTTTAGCATCTTGTTGCTGTTTGTACAGGTTATGCATACCACTAAATATTTATATGTTCAATATTTATCTTGGGGAAATTGGTAATTTGTAGAGGTTATATTCACACCACACTAAATAATAATAAGGGAAATTCAAAGCCTGTGAGTATATCTGGGGGTCTTTCTAGAACGAGGTCCATAGTTTCAATTTCATCAATTTGTTGGTTTAATGATACAAAATGTTGTCAAGTTCATACCTTTTTTTTTTTTTTACCGAATTTGTTTGTTTAGTTGACATGTGCATTTTGCAACGTTAGACCCTACTTTGCAATTTAACCATAATAATATGCTGAAACTGGTGAAATTGTTGATTGTTCTTTGTTCCTTATTTGAACAGGACTGTTTTGAACTTGTGGATTGTTTGTACATCAATGATGCTACTGCTTTTTACTGGGAAGAACAGAAATACACTCACCTAAGCTTTATTGCTAGGAGCAAGGATCCTTCTCCCAAAATTAAACTTTTCTTTGCTGAAGTTTGTTCCGATCAAGTTGTGAAGGCTTGTACTCCTGTTGGGCCAGGTATGTTGTCCCTAAATATCAACTAATGAAAGATAATTTGGTTCACTTTCATTAACTATCGTCATTTTCTTTGTTTAAAAAGAGATACAAATTTTCCTCTCTCACCACTAGTTGTAGGGCTACATATTTTAATCAAGTGTTTTTTTTTTTTTTGCATTGTAGATAATCCTCTTTTTCGTCTTGGTTGTGGAAAATGTCATCCCGAAGGTGTCATTTATCATCCGGTTGGAAATTATGAAGAGGGGTCTCGTCGGTTTTTTAATTGTACGTGACATCTCTTCTCATTTTATTATCATTAGGGAATTCCCTTTATATCTTGTAAATATGATATTCTTTGTTTTTGTTTCGTCTCTAATGATTCTTGTATGGATTGAGCAGCCCCTCCTTCTGGGAGGATGGATACTCTTGAAAAATCTGCAAAAAAATGGATTCAGTATGCCTTCTCCCATCATTCGTTAATATGGTTATTTTGAATTAAATGAGGTTAATTCTCTTTTTGAATGTTCAATATAATGTCTGTTATGGATAGGGTTGGGATTTTTCACATGTTTACCCCGCCACTAGCACTCCTGTGTACTCTACTTCTTTGTTGCCCCTTCTACTTCCTCATCCATGCCAGGAATGATGTCAACTAGATACTTTCTAGTCTCTTTTCACTCCTATATTTATAGGGCGAGCTTGTAGTGATTTTTTTTTTTTTATATTTTGGTGTGTAGAAGAAAACTTATTGATCAATTTTACTTTTCAGCAAGAACTATAGTTTTGGAAAGACTGTCGAATATTTTTCTCCCGGGGAACACAAGGAGTTGAGCAAAGATTACTAATGGTTATGCATTGAAAGCATTACGTTATTATTGTGGACTTAAGGTATGCTAATTTATGTTATTATTCTTCCTCCCATTTTATACTATATCATCACACATATTATTCCTATTTTATACTACATGCTATATTATTACACTCTACCATTTATCCATTTGTCATTATGTTTGTTTTCTAGGAGCGTGATTCTATCCTTTTGTTGATATATTTGATACGAGCTTTCGGAGATTTTAGTTAGTGTTCGTTTTGGTGATCGACGTGCCAGGGAAGCTATACGTGTTCTGGATGCTACACTTTATGTGCATGTCTTCACCTTCACAGCGAAGAATAAGGATCCTCATTGCCTTAATGACACTTTAGAACATTTTTTTTGCGGAACTTAATATTGATGAAGGCGGTTTGGTCAATACCTGTGTAAACATGACGCAGGCTGGTTTAGGTATGGTATTTACTAAGCTACCCAATGTCAATAACCAAACAATGTGAATCCTTTTGACATTCCCATTTTTTAGATTTTCAACAAGACTTCATTTTGCTCTAGGATGAAGAAAAGTAACTTGTGTAGCTCGTCTCTTTTATAACTCATGTTCTTAAACGTGTAGCTTCTTGTGAAGTTGAAACTACATGCAAAGCTTGTCGTTTACATTATAACATGGTGCATCCTAAGGGCAGATGTTATGCTGGTATCGCTGAAGGCATCTTTGCTGATGCTCAGGTAGGTATGACAAGTTCAGGGGAAATATTTACATTATTTTTCTTTGCCTTTGAATTATTTATCCGGATAACGTGGACAAACAGTACATTGCTTAAATATTTACCAAACACACTACCTGACTTATACATAGTCCAATCCGGGCATCATATACTGACTACCAATCATGGTCTGGATGTTTATACATTCATTTTAAAAAAGGGGTGGAAATGAACTAACCTGGCTGCATTGCTAGGAGTGCCTACTTTCTTCTCCTGCAACTCAACTTTGGCTCCCCATGCTCTTTTTTTATCCTTCAGCAATCAAATGCATCAATCGCAACATAAAAAATCGATGCATAAATTCAAAGGCAAGGGAAAATAATGTAAATATTTCCCTAAGAACTTGTCATACCTGAGCATCAGCAAAGATGCCTTCAGCGATACCAGCATAATATCTGCCCTTAGGATGCACCATGTTGCAATGTAAACGACAAGCTTTGCATGTAGTTTCAACTTCACAAGAAGCTACACGTTTAAGAACAAGAGTTTTAAAAGAGACAAGCTATACAAGTTACTTTTCTTCATCCTAGATCAAAATAAAGTCTTGTTGAAAATCTTAAAAATGGGAATGTCAAAAGGATTCACATTGTTTGGTTATTGACATTGAGTAGCTTAGTAAATACCATACCTAAACCAGCATGCGTCATGTTTACACAGGTATTGACCAAATCGCCTTCATCAATATTAAGTTTCGCAAAAAAATGTTCTGAAGTGTCATTAAATTAAGGCAATGAGGATCCTTATTCTTCGCCGTGAAGGTGACATGCACATAAAGTGTAGCATCCAGCACACGTATAGCTTCCTCGGCACGTCGATCACCAAAACAAACACTAGCTAAAATCTCCGAAAGCTCGTATTCACGCTCCTAAAAACAAATATAACAACAAAATGATAGAATCACGCTCCTAGAAAACAAACATAATGACAAGGATAAATGGTAGAGTGTAATAATATAGCATGTAGTATAAAATAAGAACAATATGTGTGATGATATAGTATAAAATGGGAGGAAGAATAATAACATAAATTAGCATACCTTAAGTCCACAATAATAACGTAATGCTTTCAATGCATAACCATTAGTAATCTTGCTCAACTCCTTGTGTTCCCCGAGAGAAAAATAGTGTTCCCCGGGAGAAAAATATTCGATAGTCTTTCCAAAACTATAGTTCTTGCTGAAAAGTAAAATTGATCAATAAGTTTTCTTCTACACACCAAAATTAAAAAAAAAAAAAAATCTCTACAAGCCCGCAATATAAATATAGGAGTGAAAAGACTAGAAAGTATCTAGTTGACATTATTCCTAGCATGGATGAGGAAGTAGAAGGGGCAACAAAGAAGTAGAGTACACAGAAGTGCTAGTGGTGGGGTAAACATGTGAAAAATCCCAACCCCATCCATAACAGACATTACATTGAACATTAAAAAAGAGAATTAATCTTATTTAATTCAAAATAACCATATTAATGAATGATGGGAGAAGGTATACTTAAGCCATTTTTTTGCAGATTTTTCAAGATTATCCATCTTCTCGGCAGGAGGGGCTGCTCAATCCATACATGAACCATTAGAGACGAAACAAAAACAAAGAATTTCATATTTACAAGATATAAAGGGAATTCCCTAATGATAATAAAATGAGAAGGGATGTCACGTACAATTAAAAAACCGACAAGTCCCCTCTTCATAATTTCGAACTGGATGATAAATGACACCTTTAGGATGACATTTTCCACAACCAAGATGAAAAAGAGGATTATCTACAATGCAAAAAAAAAAAAACACACAATTGATTAAAATATGTAGCCCTACAACTAGTGGTGAGAGAGGAAAATTTGTATATCTTTTTAAACAAAGAAAATGACGATAGATAATGAAAGTGAACCAAATTATCTTTCATTAGTTGATATTTGGGGACAACATACCTGGTTCCACAGGAGTACAAGCCTTTACAACTTGATCGGAACAAACTTTCGCCCGACCACAGTCTTGATCTTGAGGGCCTCATTTCAATCTCGTAATGGGAATGAGTGCACCGCAAGACCAGACAAGTTGATTCCTTGCCTCGCAGCGGCGACATCTATCTACTAAATGTTGTACATTAAGTCATTTCTTAAGATGGCTCCTCTTATTCTTTCTACGATAATCCTTTTTCACCACTTATTTCCTCCAACACATGATTTCGGTAATAGCCATTAATGTCAGTTCTCAAATATCACCTATATGTGTTTTTTTCTTTCACAAGTTGTATATTATCATAGTCTTTGTGGTATTAGTTTAATGTTATCCTACAATACAAGGAGGACAGTCATAGCCAAGAAATATAGACGTAATGCTTTGAAGATATTCAAATCTAACAATCTTGGTCTTCAATGACCATCTAGGGCTGCAAGAAAGAAATAATCTTAGCATCATAGTATTCCAATTAATTAGTTGCATATTGGTGATATTATTATGTGCTTGTGTGAGACAAAAAGTAGCACATATTAAAATTAAGTATTATTGTAACAAGAGTTTGTGAAACCATAGATCTAAAATTTATCGCGATCATAACCATTTAAACATCCACTTTGAATTACAAAAAGAGGTGGGTTGTTGAAGTTAATTCGTATCGACACAAAAAAAAACTTCACGAAGCCACGATGTGACGGATGTCGACAACTCTTATCACTTAGTGTCGTGAAAATTTAATTTCGTGGCACTTTCAATCAATAGAAAAAAATCAAAACACCCGCTCGATAATAAAACGTCTTCATTTTTGAAAGTAGCAACAGGAGTTCGCGAATCACATAATTAATTGAAGAAGAATCGGTTCACCCAGCGTCATCTTTAGGTTCGACCAGCTTCACTGTAATAGCTGTCTGCATTCGGTTGTTTTGAAATTGAAATCCAGCTGGATATGCATTAAATCGAAACGATTCGCAAGCGTTATAGATTAACTCTTCCTCCACCCAATTTCTCAATCTAAAGAATTACACACTATCAATGCAACAACAAAAGGGATAATGAAAGTCTACTTAATGCGGTTTTTAAGTAAGTGGTCCTCTAAGTTAGAAAAAGAGACCCAACCCAAACATATAGAAGTACTAATTTGTAAAGGTACGATAAACAGAGAAAATAAAAGTTGCATAAAACTCACCATCCGTGAGTTTGATCCAGCCTCTCAGCCACAACATGTCTAGTAGACCTATCATCGTGTTGAAAAGAAGACTCTCCTTGATCACATCGAGATGTCTTTTTTGATCGTTCCTCTTGTGAGTCGTCCCCAGGTCGTCCACCCCGATCGTCACCCATGTGAGTCTTCCTCTGGTGGTCCCTTGCGTGAGTCTTCCCGCTTCCCAGGTTGTCCCCGTCCACTGGTGAAGAATGCGATCAAGTGTATCTTGGGAAACACTCGAAATTCATGCAAATTCTAAGCAATCTTCCCGTATCCTCATGTAACCATTCATTCCACATACGGGACCATAAGAATTTTGATACACAAAATAACCTCTCAGACGATTTGTCTTTTAAATCATGGCAAGTTTCGGTCCTACTACGAGGATTGCGCTGACTTTCCACGACCATTCTTAATTTCTTCACGAGATGGCTGATAAGTCCCACGGGGTTCCCCTTGATATGATCGCAAGAATCTCGTACACCACAATATCCTTGATACCCTCTGTATAACCAGAAAACTCCATATATGGGTCCATTCTTCAACCCTCTCTTAATAGAATTAATCTTATCTTCTTTATCATCCTTGAAATTATTTAAAATCTCACCCTCCCTAACCGGAAAGCGGGGAACATTGACCTCTCAAACTTTATATGATTTTTTGGTCCATGTTCCTTCTCCTCTACCTCTCCCTTCATTACAATAATTTGCACAATCTATTAGACCCCCTCCTCCTTCTCCAACTTCACAGCACAGTTTAATTAGGGCCCCTTTAGACCCATACATAGTAGATTTTAAAAACAATTTTCCATCTAGAGCATATTGAATATTGAACCGAGAGTCTGTTAAAAGGTACAGTTATTCCTAACCTTTGAAAAGCAAGCCTATACCGATATTCAATCATACCTGTAATGACATGTGGGGAGCGAAGTTGGGCCGATTTGAGATGTAAAGTGGTGAACGAGCCATATCATGCATCTTCTGTCAATCGTAATCTCTTCAAGTCATTATAAATTTGCCGACGTTCCATACTTGAAAACCAGATTATAATAGAAAGCAAATGCAGAGAAAACAAAATAACACCCAAAAATCGAATATAGTACCTCTCAAAAAACTAGTCCAGCAAGTAAGACCGAGAAAGAGAAAACCTGTTTCAGAAGAGTGACCCATTGGATGGACTAGTTTTTGGAGGGGTACTATATTCGATTTTTGGGTGTTATTTTGTTTTCTCTGCATTTGCTTTCTATTATAATCTGATTTTCAAGTATGGAACGTCGGCAAATTTATAATGACTTGAAGAGATTACGATTGATAGAAGAAGCATGGTATGGTTTGGTTCACCACTTTCCATCTCAAATCGGCCCAACTTGCTTCCCACATGTCATTACAGATACAGTTGAATATCGGTATAGGCTTGCTTTTCAAAGGTTAGGAATAACTGTACCTTTTAACAGACTCTCGGTTCAATATTCAATATGCCCTAGATGGAAAATTGTTTTTAAAATCTACTATGTATGGGTCTAAAGGGGCCCTAATTAAACTGTGCTGTGAAGTTGGAGAAGGAGGAGGGGGTCTAATAGATTGTGCAAATTATTGTAATGAAGTGAGAGGTAGAGGAGAAGGAACATGGACCAAAAAATCATATAAAGTTTGAGAGGTCAATGTTCCCCGCTTTCCGGTTAGGGAGGGTGAGATTTTGAATAATTTTAAGGATGATACAGAAGATAATATTAATTCTATTAAGAGAGGGTTGAAGAATGGACCCGTATATGGAGTTTTCTGGTTATACAGAGGGTATCAAGGATATTGTGGTGTACGAGATTCTTGCGATCATATCAAGGGGAACCCCGTGGGACTTATCAGCCATCTCGTGAAGAAATTAAGAATGGTTGGGAAAGTCATGCAATCCTCATAGTAGGGACCGAAACTTGCCATGATGAAAAGACAAATCGTCGGAGAGGTTATTTTGTGTATCGAAATTCTTATGGTCCCAGATGTGGAATGAATGGTTACATGAGGATACGGGAAGATTGCTTAGAATTTGCATGGATTTCGAGTGTTTCCCAAGATACACTTGATCAGTATTCTTCACCAGGGGATGGGGGACGACCGGGGGAAGGGGAAGACTCACGTGCGGGACCACCAGAGGAAGACTCACATGGGTAATGATCGGGGTGGACGACCTGGGGACGACTCACAAGAGAAACGATCAAAAAAGACATCTCGCCGTGATCAAGGAGAGTCTTCTTTTCAACACGATGATAGGTCTACTAGACATGTTGTGGCTGAGAGGCTGGATCAAACTCGTGGATGGTGAGTTTTATGCAACTTTTATTTTCTCTGTTTATCGTACATTTACAAATTAGTACTTGTATATGTTTGGGTTGGGTCTCTTTTTTTTAACTTAGAGGATCACTTACTTAAAACTGCATTAAGTAGACTTTCATTCTCTGTCCCTTTTTGTTTGTTGCATGTGGATAGTGTGTAATTCTTTAGGTTGAGAAATTGGGTGGAGGAAGAGTTAATCTATAACGTATGCAACTGTTCTGGATTTAATGCATATCCAGTGGATTTCAATTTCAAAGCAATTCGAATGTAGACATAGTTATTAGTGAAGTTGGTTGAACCTAAAGATGATGTTGGTGAACTGATTCTTCTTCAATTAATTATGTGATTCTGGTGAACTCCTGTTGCTACTTTAAAAAATGAAGACGTTTTATTATTGAGTGGGTGTTTTGATTTTTTTCTATTGACTGAGTGTCATGAAAATTAAATTTTCACGACACTAGGTGATAAGATTTGTTGACATCTGTCACATCAGGGCTTGTGAGTTTTTTTTTGTGTTGGATATGAATTAACTTGAACAACCCACCTCTTTTTTGTAATCTAGAGGGATGTTTAAATGGTTATGATCGCGATAAATTTTAGATCTATGGTTTCACAAACTCTTGTTACAATAATACTTAATTTTAATAGGTGCTACTTTTTGTCTCACACAAGCACATAATAATATCACCAATATGCAACTAATTAATTGGAATACTATGATGCTAAGATTATTTCTTTCTTGCAGCCTTAGATGGTCATTTCAGACCAAGATTGCTAGATTTGAATATCTTCAAGGCATTACGTCTATATTTCTTGGCTATGACTGTTCTCCTTGTATTGTAGGATAACATTAAACTAATACCACAAAGACTAGGATAATATACAACTTGTGAAAGAAAAAAATCACCTGTAGGTGATATTTGAGAACTGACATTAATGGCTATTACCGAAATCATGTGTTGGAGGAAATAAGTGGTGAAAAAGGATTATCGTAGAAAGAATAAGAGGAGCCATCTTAAGAAATGACTTAATGTACAACATTTAAAAGACAGATGCCGCCGCTGCGAGGCAAGGAATCAACTTGTCTGGTCTTGCGGTGCACTCATTCCCATTACGAGATTGAAATGAGGCTCTCAAGATCAAGACTGTGGTCGGGCGGAAAAACAGAAGTCTTCCGTTGCAAGTGAGGCGTGAATTGCTCAGTAGTGCCTCGCCCCACTGTAGCTGGCGGAAATACGTGCATATGTATATTAATGTTGCTTCTTTAATAATTTTCTTTCAGGCTATTTCTGCTCCTGTTTTTTCTGCCGTCATTGAATGCTATTACAAAGTTACAGCTGAGGCTTTATAAGTATGCGGGGAGCTTGTTCGTGTTGTGCGTCCAAACATTGAGGTTGCAATGCTTTTACTTTTCTCAAAATCTGAGAAAGATTTGGATACATGTGACATGCTTTTGTACATTTTTTTTTACATTCTTCAGAGTATCAAATGTTGTTGGATCATTTTCTGATAATACGGTTTTGTGTTTAGGTTATTGGTTTTGGTTTCAAACCATATGTCCATCCTATTTATAATGCTATCATGACGTGCTTAACGAACCAAGATCAGGACCAGGTTAGTACATTCATTGGAAAGAGTCCCTTTTGTTATTGTGATTATTCTAAACATTGCTCTTCTTACAGGAAGTTAAGGAGTGTGCTATTTCTTGCATGGGGCTTGTTGTTTCAAAATTTTGTGATAACCTAGGGCAGAATTACCTTCATGCCTTCCTGTTCTTGTGGATCGAATGGGAAATGAAATAACCCGGCATACAGCGTTTAAGGTTAGTTGTGAAGGTGCAATGTTTCTTCATATGCAATACTGATGATTCTAGGCTGAGCTCTTCCATCTATGTATCGACGAAGTAATATGGCACACATAATGCATGAGCATTTTTTCCCTTTGCTTCCTTTTTTACTTTTTCCTTATAATATCTTGTACTCTCTCCGTCCCATTTATACCTTCGTACTTTCCTTTTTAGTACGTCCCCATTTTATCTTCACACTTTGCTTTATTCCCAAAATAGCAAAAAGTGAATTGTGTTTTGGACATATATATCCATATAGTTTTCTATAATTACACAAAAAAAACCTATCCCAAAATGGGTTTATACCCAAAATGGGTTTATTTCTTCTTATTGAATAACATGGCATATTCTTCTAATAGCCAACCAGTTCTTATTAATCTGGTTGTGACATGTCACTATGAAAGTTGCTTTTACTGCCAGTAGTATTGTTTCTGTTTTTTCATTAGGGTGACATTTACACTGTTTTAGGTTGGCTTATTGTTAGACACTTGTTGTTATTGTTCTCATAATTAGCAATAACTAATTACTTATACTCCCTCTATTCTGAAATAACTGTCACTTTTTGGGCCAAAACTTTGTTCTAAATTAACTATCACTTTTGACTAAAAACCATAGTTATTAAAGGCTCAAGGCGCACCAAGGCGTAGAAGGTGTGCCTGGAGCCTAGTCGCAAGGCGCAAGGCGGGCGCGCGCCCGAGTGACGAACCTGTCAGAACTAATAATACTAGCCGGAGGTCGCCAGAGTGATCATGCTAATCGCTACTCTTATATAGAGTTATGGACTTATGTTGCGTGTGCGTGTACGTGAGAGAGCCGTAGGAGAGGAAGTGTATTAGTCGCGTATTAGGTTTAATTAGATGTAATTGTCGGTCAATTGTTGTGCCCGAAGCCAAGGCGCACCCCAGGCTCTAAAGCTGCGCCCTGGGCCTAGGCGCGCCTAGGCGCTCTTTTAATAACTATGCTAAAAACTATTGTAAATCTCAAGTTTACCCATACTAGGGAACTTGTAGCATTAATCGATAAGTTTATTTGAGTGTAATAATGTGAGGGAATCAATTAAGATGGGTAGATTTGGTACCATTTATAAAATGGTAGTAATAATTGCATTTCTTAAGAATCGTGAAAAATCTTAATGCGACATTTATTTCGGAACGGAGGGAGCAGTTACTTTTCATGGATTTTATCAAAAAGACATCTAATAAATTATTTCTGTTAGACTTGAACTTTTGATTGCTGTTTGAATTGGTGATATTGTTAAAATTTGGAAATGATTTCTTGGTATCATTGCCTCAGTACATATAACATACTTGGTCAATGAAGAGAGCATATTGTTTGCTAAATTTACAATTACTGGTTGAGAAATAGCTGCTTTATGAACATCGATTTCTTTATCCAGGTTTTTGCTGTCATAGCTGCATCTCCTCTTCTCTTGGATCCATCATGTGTATTAGAGAATGTCATCTCGAAGTTAACAACTTTCTTACAAATGGTATGCACGACTATAACTTCTCAAGTACTTACATTTCTAAAAAAAAAAGTACTTATATTTCTCTAGGGAGTACGTTGTTCAAAAGATTTTTCATAAAAAGTACACGAAGTCCACTTATTTTTTTTTTTTTTTGGAGAATAGGCAAACCAAGCTTTGAGACAGACAACCTTGGGGACGTTAATTGTTGCTTATGGTGATAAAATTGGTTGTTGCATATGAAGTTATCATTCTGGAACATTCAACTCTAATCAGGTTTTTCCTCACTGTTTTTGCCATTATTTTGGTGGTGGTGGATTCTTTAATCAACTCCGTCCGGTATAGCCGATGATTTACTCAAAGAATTACGTGCTTTAATTTTTGCATGAGGTGATTCAGACTTGCATATGACGGCACTAGCACTGGAGCTTTGCTGTATGTTAATGTATGACAGAAGATCAAACTCAGATTGCGGTTTGAGTGTGAGAAGTAAGGCTCTTCTCCAAGTACAGGCATTAGTAAAAAGCTCGTCGTCAATTCAGGGCCAAGCTCTCACGGTAATATTTTATTTCATACTCGATCTACAGACTCACTCGTATGAGGGATAAGAGGACACGAGATATTGGGAAGGTTAGATGTGTGAAGGATGTAGACCAAAGAGATCTAGTCGGGAATAAAGAGATAAAAGATAGATGGAGTTCGTACTTTGATACCTTGTTCAACGGCGGTCAAGAGCAGGATATTGGAGATTTAAATATCTCTTCGAGTATGGTTAATCGAGATTTTATGCGGAGAATTCAAAAGGGTGAAGTGGAAATGACAATGAAAAAAATGGGATTGAAGAAAGCTGTAGGACCGGATGGAATACCAATTGAGGTTTGGAGATGTTTCGGGGAGAGGGGAATAGATTGGTTAACAACGCTATTTAACAAGATATGGAGAATTAACACAATGCCATTGGAGTTGCGGAAGAGTACTCTAATCCCTTTGTATAAAAACAAAGGTGATGTCCAAGATTGTGCTAACTATAGGGAGATCAAACTAATGAGCTATACTATGAAACTTTGGGAAAGAGTGATTGCCCAAAGACTGAGAAAAATTGTGGATATTTCGGATAACCAATTTGGGTTTATGCCGGGAAGATCGACTATGGATGCAATATATCTTATGAGAAACCATGGAGAAATATCGGGATCAAAAGAAAGATATGCATATGGTTTTTATTGATTTGGAGAAGGCGTATGATAAAGTGTCAAGAGAGGTACTTTGGTGGGCATTAGCAAAGAAGGGTGTTTCAAAGAAATATATTGATATTATCAAGGACATGTATAATGGAGTTAGTACTTGTGTACAGACTAGTGTTGGAAAGACTGAAGAGTTCCCTATAAAGATTGGAGTGCATCAAGGTTTCGCACTTAGCCCCTTTCTCTTTGCTTTGATAATGGACGAATTGACGAGGTCAGTCCAAGATGATATATCAAGGTGTATGTTGTTCGCAGATGATATTGTGCTGATTGATGAGACAAGAGAGGGTGTTGAAAGTAAATTGGAGTTGTGGAGACGAATCTCGAGATTTTAGACTGAGCAAAAGCAAGACTGAATATTTGGAGTGTAAGTTTAGCAGAGTTGGAAGTAGGGAGGCAGGGGCGGTCACATTTGATGAAAATATTGTCCAAGCTTCTGAGTTTTTTCGCTATCTTGGATCCATTATCCAAAAGGATGGAGAATTAGATGGAGATGTGGCTCATAGGATTAAAGCAGGTTGGTTGAAGTGGAAGAGTGCCACAGGGTTACTATGTGATCGCGGCATGCCCCATATTCTACCGCACGACAATTAGGCCGGCACTGCTTTACGGCACCGAATGTTGGGCCGTGAAACATTGTCACGTGCATAAGATGAATGTGGCGGAGATGCGTATGCTTCGATGGATGTGCGGTCATACAAGAAATGATCGATTGGGGAATGAGGTGATTAGAGGTAAAGTAGGAGTTGCGCCCATTGAGGATAAAATGAGGGAAAATCGTCTAAGGTGGTTTGGACATGTGAGAAGGAGACCGAGTGATGCACCGGTTAGGAGGCCGGAACAGTGGAGAAATGATAAAATGGCGAGGGGTAGTGATGCAATAATAGTCTTTTGATCTTTCATATTTCTAGTCAATCTTATCATCAAATAATTAATTCATAGTTTATCTACTTAGTAGTTTAGTATTCCTAGACTTGGAGGGATGTTCCAAGTTAAGTATAAATAGCCTTATAATGCAATTGTAAAGGAGGCAGTTTTGAAGAAGTTTTGATAAGAAATTGAGACATTGTTTTCTCTCTCAAAAGTTTTACCGGGTATTCATTGAATCAACGGTTCAACTTCGGTATCTTTCATTATCCAGTTAATTATTTGTTGTATGCGTGCACGAGTGTGCATCAGGTAGGGAAAGACCCAAACAAACTTGGATTAGAGTGATTGAAAATGATATGAGTTTACTTGGAGTGGATGATAGTATGGTGTTGAAGAGGCAGGAGTGGAGGGCAAAAACCCATGTGGGGGGTTGATTATTATTATTATTATTATTATTTTTTCCAACAACCTTTTTACACGATGACATATGAGGATTCATGTTAGCCGACCCCTAATTATTTTGGGATTAGAGTGATTGAAAATGATATGAGTTTACTTGGAGTGGATGAAAGTATGGTGTTGAAGAGGCAGGAGTGGAGGGCAAAAACCCATGTGGGGGGTTGATTATTATTATTATTTATTTATTTATTTATTTTTTTCAACAACCTTTTTACGCGATGACATATGAGGATTCATGTTAGCCGACCCCTAATTATTTTGGGACTAAGGCTTTGTTGTTGTTGTTGTTGTATCCTTGAATTGGCTGGCACTTGAAAAACGATACAAGTTGTTATCTGCTTGCTTCACAACTTACTTCTTGGATATTGCAGGCTTTACAAAGTTTTTTTGCTACGCTGGTTTACTCGGCAAACAAAAGCTTTGATACTCTGCTGGAGTCTCTTATTTCAAAACAGGCCTTCTTGTTATCTATAGCTCAATGTGTTGCTCTTCTCTGCCTTACTGCGGAAATGTTTTTCTACACTAAAGTTGCCTTGAAAGATGATCATAGCACTACTAATTCGGTAAGGTTTCTCATCTTTTTGCCATCTATTTTGCTCATTCGAATCATTGATATCCACACTGTGGATACGCATAGCGTAACATCAAAACCTGAGTAAACTTGTATGTTAAATTTCTTTTTTTATTGAAGCTTGCTTGATAGTGAACATTTTATGTAAGTTATTCAAGAAAGAAAGAAAGATGTCCCCCCAGAACGGATTAAGTGAATTTTGGAACAAGAGAAATGTACACGAGAAATCTTCAAATCAGTGAGAGTGTAAAATTAGGAAGAGAATTGATTTCATGAAATAGACGAACAGGAATGTATTTATACGAAAAAAGAGAGAAGAATGTGCCCATGGTGGGTGGGTGGGTGAGAATGCGTTCTTTCTAACCTTGCTGAAAGGAGATTGATACCTGATCCAAGTATGAAAGGGAAGCACTTACACTCCATTCTACTCATATTTTGTGGTAGTTGAGTTTAATTATTAGCCTACAAACGATCCATATCCTTGAGCGTCCAGTATACAATAGGGTAAATCATTATATTTGATGATATCTGTGCTTTACTCCCTCCGTCTCACCTCAAACCGGACTCACTTTTTGGGCACAGGTATTAAGGAAAAGTGAGGTAGGAGAGAGGTGTTGTGAGTATGAAATTAAAGTAGGAGAGAGAATGAGCGGGAGGAATAGTAAGTCGATTGGCATTGTGAGTGTAAAAGTCAAGTAGGAGAGAGAATGAGTGGGAGGAATAGTGAAGATTCTTTGCTATTTTGGGTAGTCTGGTTTGAGGTGTGATGGAACAAAAGGGAAATAAGTTCGGTTTGAGGTGGGATGGATGGAGTATGTTATTGATATGCAAGGTTGGGCCTTGAGGGAAAGAATAGATTGCTATGTTTTCTCTGATGTGTGGTTCAGACTATTGTTTCCTTCACTGCTTCCCACTACTACGTCACACTGTGAAGGAACCTCGTTCATGTCGCGCTTGATTAGTAAACGTTTTATTAGAAATTAGAAGTTTTGCATGGTTTCTTATATACTGAATCTTGGTTTTGCGGCGAAAATGTATGTACTTACTAAAGTTAGTCACCAATAACGACATTTTTCTCACATCTAAAGGTATCAGCTTTTTAAATGTTGCTACTTAGAATCGATGCTTAAAATTCTGTAACTTAGTGTTTGGAAATAATGTTTGCTATGCAATCTTGTCTTTGTTATACTTGGGTGCTTTACTGATGTTTGAGTTTATGCTTTATATTGCATTGTATCTTTTCATTGGGTTGGTCATACTTTTTACAGTATTACGCGCATTTGTATTTATTTTAAGTTTCTTACTTTTTAAAAGCATCTTATTGAAACTCCTTCCATCTTATTGTAAGGCCAAACAACACCTTGCCTTCCTATGTCTGGGAGAAACTGGGAGAAGGAAAGATTTGAGCTCACATGCACATATAGAGAACATCATTATTAAATCCTTCCAGTCTCCCGTTGAAGAGATAAAGTCTGCTGGTAATCTACCCAAGTATTTGCCATTTATCTTGGACCAGATTGATAATCAGCAGAAGAAACAATATCTGTTACTCCATTCTTTGAAGGAAGAGGTATGCTCACTGATCTAGAATCAATCCTGTTGGATCAAATTAATGTCAGAATCCCCGTCAAGTAGATTATAAATAGCAACTAATTGATCAAATAAGGGCATATCACGTTTTCTATTGCAGGTTATTGTGAGACAATCAGTAGATAAAGCAGCAGACTTTCAGGATTCTAGTGTTGAGAAGATCCTCAGCTTGTTATTTAACCACTGTAGAAGTGAGGAAGAGGGAGTCCGTAATTTGGTAGCTGAATGTCTGGGAATGATTAAGCCTGCGAAACTTGTTCCTGCACTCAAGGTATATCATTGGCGATATGGATTTATTTTTAATCATATGATAGCAACACTATCCTTTTTGTTGTAATTTGATGATCAACTCTCAATTTTTTTTTTTTTTATATTTTTGTAGGAGCGAACAACTAATCCTGCTGCATTTACTAGAGCAACCGCTGTGGTTGCTGCAAAGCAATCTATATTTGAGTGATCAGAGAAGATTGATGAGATTATATATCCTGAGATCTCTTCCTTCCTGATGCTTATTAAGGATCACGACCGGGTATGTTTGATGTTGCTGCATAGTTGTCACATATACGCCCTTTACATCAAAATAAGTCACATATACTCCTTCCGTCCCTTAATAAATGTCACATTTGACATCAACCCTTTTAAGGAAGGTACTTCACATGTTTGTACATTGCTTGTACCATGGTAAAATTGCACTATGAATATTTCCTTATTTAGAAATGCCACACTTATTTTTGGGACGAAGCAATAAGGAAAGTGTGACACTTATTATGGGACAGAGAAAATTTCTGATTACTTTTTAGATATTGATTATAGTTTTTTAACAGTTTATTCCATATCTTATGATATGATACACAATATGATTTTTGGGTGCTTCGATTCATGCTATAATTCACGATTTGACAACTCTGTATAGTTGTAACTTTCCAGAAGGCTTTGATAAGTTATACATTGCTCATTTCTTTATATCTTTGTCATTCAGTGGGACTAGTATTACTTCTTTTCCTTCTAGTTTTATTTTCCGACACTGGTTTTTCCTTCTTACGTTTCTTTTCCTCCTTATTTGTGAATTTGATTTGTTTTTTTTCCCCTTATTTGTGTGTGTGTGTGAATTTGTTTGCAGCATGTTGGGCGGGCAGCTGTCTTGGCCTTGAGTATAGCTGCTCGTAATAAACCAATCCTTATGAAGGATCTTCTTCCGGAGCTATTTCTGCTTCTTTATGATCAGACAATTATCAAGGTACTTCTGTCCTAGTATGAACTTTTTTCACAGGAATGACGAGAACAAATTTTGTGCAGCCTATACTTTCCAGTAGTTGAAACTGTATTGTTTCATTGTTTAAAGCTTATTAGATATAGAATGCACTGAGATGTGCAAGTGCCCCCCTGGGGTGGGTGGATGATGAGTGGTGGGGTAAGAGTAACAACCCTGTGATGTGACGAGTTGCAGTCAAAGAAAAATTATGTGAGAAAGTATGCACCTCTAGAAGAAGTTTTGTGAACATGATCAAGCATAAATATATTTGATTTTTTTTTTTTAATCCTTAGATCTCCATTACTGTTTGAAATGGCATTATGCATATGCGGAAAGCTATCATATCTATGTTATGACTCACTTCCCAATTGCTTCACATATTAGGGCAAAACTTAATTTATTTGGTGGTACCGCTTTGATCAGTTGTCCTGAATCCCGATAACTGGGTTACTAGTCCCGCTTCAATAACTATGGTGATAATGAAGTTATCAGTGACTAGTTTCCGAATCCAGTCATCTTCCTTAGACTTTCCATTTCAGTCCAAAGGAACATATCTAAATGCTGCATTCTGTAAATTTATCTTCTCTTAACACATTGCTAGTTTTTTATGCTTCTTTTTGGTTGAATATCTTAAATGGTTCCCTCTTGTGAACAATGTGAGTTGCACAGTCTATTAAAGGATAATTAAGAGCGAAATCTGGTTTATAGCCCTGCAAGTTCCCTATTTGAAGTTAATGGGTCAATTTTATTTCCCACCATCTGTATATTTTTGTATGTTCATGAATCATCTTTTGAACTTATTTACACTTTTTGCTCTATGTTAAAACTGCAATTTTGGTAGCTGTTTGATAACTTGGAAAAGCTTATGTGAGATTCAGAAAAGTACTACTCGCATCCATCATTACTATCTTCATTGTTTCCCCTTCTGCTCTGTTTGCATAAATCGAATCCTTCTAAAAAAAATCAACTGTGCAGCAAGAGTTGATTAGAACGGTTGATCGCGGTCCTTTCAAGCATATAGTAGTAGATGATGGGCTCGAGTTGAGGAAAGCAGCCTTTGAATGTGTAGATACATTGCTGGACAGTTGTCTTGATCAAGTGAACCCTTCATCTTTCATAGTTCCTTACCTTACATCCGGTCTTGATGGTGAGTCTTTTAATTGGCATGCCCATCGTTTACGTAAATCATAAAATTTATGTGGATATTACTTAAATATATACAAAGTATTTTTGTTTAGGTTGGTTTTTATACCAGAACTGCGATCCAGTAGCTGGTTGTCTTACTTTTAAATACTCTCTCCGTCCCATAAAGATAGTAACATTTGCCATTTTGGCTTGTCCAAGAAAGATAGTCCTATTTCTAAATAAGGAAATAAAATTAGTGCAATTTCACTAATGTATAAGCCAATGAAGCACATCCTTAATACTTGTGAAATGTACAATGGGACTATCTTTCTGGGACGGAGGAAGTATGTTGATGCTGATATATTTCTCTGGTTTTCCACAGATCCTTGTGATGTTAAAATGCCTTGTCAATCTTATCCTCTCAAAACTTGCGGAGAATGTCCCCCTTCTGTATTGGCTGGTTAGTTTATCATTTCATATTTTTCTCCAATTTTTATGATGCACAAATACTAACATCTCATACAAATGGTTGATCATCCAGTGTTAGATTCTTTGGTGGATCCTCTTCAGAAAACTGTTAATTTTAGACCAAAACAAGATGCTGTCAAGCAAGAAGTTGATTGTAATGAAGACATGATCCGAAGTGCCCTTCGAGCAATCACGTCCTTGAATCGAATCAGTTTTTTTTTGTCTTCAGCTCTTATTTAAATTCTTGCACTACAAAATGCCACATTTTGCTTTGCTCTCTCTCTCTCTTTCTCACACACACATACACTCACACACACATGAACTCTTTTATACTTGGATACTTACTGTGTTATTAAGGGATTATTATTTTGCAGTGGAGGAGATTGCAATCATAAGTTCAAGAGTCTAATGCCTGAAATTGCAAAATCACAAACACAGAGCCTTGTGTTACAGGCTTGATGTGGACAATTTAGAAAGAGGAATATCCATCCAGCATCGATCTTTCATATTTAGTACAGGCATTTTGTACTTTCCTGGCTTGTGCCCAACGCCTGAAAAACATTTCGTTAAAAACTGGCTTTGACATTGTTTTATCCACAGAATAGTTATTTTTTGAGCGGAAATTGAAATTCTATCTCGTGAGGAAGTTAAGGCACTAATTCTCACGTAATTTACTTTCACGCCCAGTCTTTCTTGTAGCTGACCCTAGCAGTAATAGATGGACAAGGATTGTTTACAGCAAGGAGGATTAATGGAGTGTTCTCTTGGCTAGTATTATGTTATGGTGTGGAAATCTAATTGGGATATGGACATTTCTTATTTTGTTTTCTGGAATTTTTTGAAGGGTCAAATTCTCTTATCTATGTTGTGGTTCCTTTTGTTCATTTTATGTATGTATGTATGTATGCTGCTTATTCTGACCTCTGAGGATGTTAATGAGTGTGTTCTTTACATATACCATTTTTAGATTGGCTAATTCACTTCCTTCTTAAAAGGTGGTAGTGGGAAAAGTGTGTTTTTCTTATGCTTATGGAAGGTCTTTTCTTGTGTTTATGGAAGGTCATTTTTTTTAGGGTAACAAACAGCCTTTAAAGTGCCAGATTTTGCCAAGTGTATTCCCCGTCAATAAAAGTGCCATATTTTGAGTTCAAGATGCTAGATTTTTTATGTCAAAAACTCAGTTTGGACAGCTTGAAATGTTATTTCGGCCATAAAAATTGCCAAACCAGTAACCGTAAGGCTCCGTTTGTTTCATGTAAAACATTTTCCGGAAAATGTTTTCCTTGTTTTCGGGTGTTTGTTTCAAGTAAAATGTTTTCCGAAAAATGTTTTACCTACTTTCGAGTGTTTGGTAACCACTTGTAAAAGAAAGTCAAATGTAAAACATTTTACAAGGATGTAAAAAAAGGAGGTTTTCTTTGTAAAATGATTTACCAATTTCAAATTCGTAAATCATTTTACAACTCTTGTTCTTTGCCTAATGCATAACTCATATTACGCCTACAACATAATAATAATAATAATTAAAAAAAAATTTTAACCGCCCCCACCCACCCCACCCCACCCCCAAAAAAAATTTTTTTTTTGAAACCGCCCCCACCCACCCCTGCCTACCCCACCCCCACCCCCCCCCAAAAAAAAATTTTTTTTTTTAATTTATTTTTTTGGAAACCGCCCCACCCACCCCGCCTACCCCACCCCCCCCACCCTCCCCCAATTTTTTTTTTTTGGAAACCGCCCCACCCGCCCCGCCTACCCCACCCCTACCTACCCCCACCCCAAAAAAAAAAATTTTTTTTTGGAAACCGCCCCACCCACCCCGCCTACCCCACCCCCCACCCTCCCCCCCAAATTTTTTTTTTTTATTTTTTTGGAAACCGCCCACCCACCCCCACCCACCCACCCCAAAAAAAAAAGATTTTTTTTTGGAAACCGCCCCACCCACCCCGCCTACCCCACCCCACCCCACCCCCCCCCCAAAAAAAAATTTATTTTTTTTTGGTAACCGCCCACCTACCCCCTACCCCCCCCCAAAAAAAAAAAAATGTTTTTATTTTTTTTTGGAAATCGCCCCCACCCACCCCTGCCTACCCCACCCCCACCCACCCCCCCCCCCAATTTTTTTTTTATTTTTATTTTTTTGGAAACCGCCCCACCCACCCCCGCCTACCCCACCCCTACCCACCCCCACCCCCCAAAAAAAAAAATTTTTTTTGGAAACCGCCCCACCCCCTGCCTACCCCGCCCCCCAAAAAAAAAAAAAATTTTTTTTTGGAAATCGCCCACCCACCCCCGCCTACCCCACCCCCACCCACCACCCAAAAAAAAATTTTTTTTTTTTTGGAAACCGCCCCACCCACCCCCCCCCCCAATTTTTTTTTATTTTACACCCCCTACCCACCCCCCCAAAAAAAAATTTTTTTTTTTATTTTTTATTAAAAAAATTAAAAAAAAAAATTGGGGGGGTGGGGTAGGCAGGGGGTGGGTGGGGCGGTTTCCAAAGTTGATTTAAATTAATAAAAAAAAAGTGACATTTCCGGAAAACATTTTCGTCAAATTTGCCAAACAACTGAAAACAAGACCATGATATTTTACAAGAAAACATTTTACATGGAAATCTTTTTACATGAAAACATTTTACAAGGAAACCTTTTTACATGAAATCATTTTACATGAAAACATTTTCCGAAAAATGTTTTACGCAAAACAAACGGAGCCTAAGTGCCACATTTTTTTTAAAGAAAATCTTTTTTTTATTTTCTTCCCTCCTCGCTTCTAAAAAGATGTCATTTTAGTTTTGAGATCAACTTTATTGAACTTTAATCAAAATGTTTAGAAAAAAGGATTATCCTAATAAAATTTTGAAAATTTTTAACAACTCCTCCCCCAATTCACTCACCACCCCCCACCCGTCGAGTAAAAAAAAAAAAATTAATCATTTTAATTTTTTTTTTAACAACTCCTCCCCCAATCCACTCACCACCCCCTGCCCTCATCGGGTAAAAAAAAATAATCATTTTAAATTTATTTTAACATGTTTTTTTTTTTTACCCGACGGGGGGTGAGGGGTAGACATGGGCAAACCGGAACCGGGCGGAACCGGAGAACCGAACCGGAACTGGAAGAACCGGAACCGGCAAGAACCGAAACCGTCCGGTTCACGGTTCAGTCTCGGTTCCACTTTTCAGAAAACCGTGAACCGCCGGTTTTGGAACCGGAATCGGAACCGGGGAACCGAACCGGGGAACCGGCGGTTCGGAACCGGCAGAATCGGCGGTTCTTGCTGAAAATTCAAAAAAAATTCAAAGTTTTTGACCATTAGGAGTCTGTTCAAGAGTATTTTGACTTCGATTTTCCTTAACATGAGGATGGGTTGGGATTTACCATAGATTAAAGCTTCTCTCAATATCTGCAACTCTTTATATCTTATTCCAGGAAAAGCATAAAAAGGAATTTCAGTAGCTTGCTCTAGTGCTTGCTGATTAATTGATGTGTGAAAGAGATGTAATTGCTCTAGTGCTTGCTGATTAATTGATGTGTGAAAGAGATGTAAGCATGAGAACAATGTAGGAAATACATGGAAAGCTTCAGCTTAACTATCTTAAATAGTAGAAGTAAGTTTATTTATCCAAGTATAGAATGAAGGAGGGGGAAAGCCATGTCTTAGCTAGGTTCAATGTGCACACGTGAAAAGGATATTCTGGTTCCTAATCTCTCAAATGTTTGTATACAATTTATATTGATTTTAAAAGTTTATTTCCAACGACAAAAATATAACGTTAGATCATCAAGTGGACAACCGGTTCTGTTAAATACATACTTGAGGTTTGTTGAATGAAGTGGATGAATATTCCTATATCAATACTACCGGTTGCTGGACTACGAATTTTATTGAATGAAGTGGAGTTCCGCTTGAATTTAGACATGGGCGGTCGCCCACTTCTATTGGGCGGTCGCCCACCTGTACAGCTTTCAAAAAAAAAAAAAAAAGGGGATCAAAACAGAACCGAAAAATCGTGAAACCGGAACCGGAACCGGCAGCAAGGAATCGGAACCGGCAGCAAGGAACCGGGAACCGGATTTTGGCGGTTCCATCTCGGTTCCCCTTTTTCCCGGAACCGGAACCGGCGGTTCGGAACCGGAACCGAAACCGGTTGCCCATGTCTAGTGAGGGGCAGGGATGGGGAGTTGTTAAAATAAATTTAAAATGATTTTTTTTTTTACCCGACGGGGTGGGGGCAGGAGTGGGGAATTGTTAAAATAAATTTAAAATGACAAATTCATTTTCGTTAGACTGCATTAGTATCCAAACAATTGAATTTGAATTGTAAATCAATTCTAATGGAATTCTATAGATTAGCCAAACAATAAAATTGAAGCTCTATGAAATTCAAATATGTTGAAATTCAATTTCATAAAATTGTGATTCCAATTCAATTCCAATTATGTGTATCCAAACGGACCCTTAACGCTTTTTAGCTGGATATGGGGTTTCAAAAACAAATTGAATATTTTGTGACATGAACTCATGCCATGACACGGGTTATTTAATTTTAATATATATAAGAAGTACTCCCTCTAGCTTAGACTACCCACAATGGTTTCATTCCATTCCCCCATTTCATTTAACACTTTTTACACTTTTTCTCATCCACCTAATATTTCATCTACCCATTTCATTTACCCCCACTCCAATGGCTAACTTAAATTAAATTTCAACTCCCTCCAACTCATTATTCTATACCCCACTACTTTCATTTTATTTTATTTATATTCTTTATTTTTATGATTAGTAAAATAATAATTATTATTATTATTTATAATTAAAAAAATATTTCACACTTAATTAAAAAAATATTGCATCAATTTATAGGTAAAAAAAAATATAATGATTTTTTTTTAAATAAATGCTAAAATGAAGAAGGATAATTGAGAAATGAGTGTTTTTTTGTGTCCAAATCAAATGAAACTTATACCAATTTATAGAGAAAAAAAAATGATGAAATTTGGTTAAAAAAAATTATTATTATTAAAAATAAGAAAAATTACAATAAACTTAGCTCGCGACACAAGTAATGAAAGACAATAAAATTATTAAATCACAAATTTCCGAACTTTGTCCATATATGCTTGACTAGATCCTTCTGCAATTGTTGATGAACTCTTGGATCACGCATTTCCGATCTAGTACGCACATGCTCTGCAAATGCAGGTAGTACCTCAGTCGACAATGGTTGTTGTGTACTAGACCCACTTGCCTCAGATTCATCATGATAGTCAAGCCAATTCTGAGAATACGTATCTCGTTCATCCTCAACAATCATATTATGTAATATTATACATGACCTCATGATGATAGCCAAGTCGTCTATCTCCCACAATCGAGCCGGTTCTCGAATGATTTTAAATCGAGCTTGGAGCACTCCAATTGCAAGTTCTATATCCTTCCGACATCCCTCCTGATATTTTGCGAATAGCTTATCTTCATCACTTTGAGGAAGTCTAATTGATTTGACGAAAGTCGGATAAGAAGGGTAGATACCGCCAGCAAGGTAATACGCCATATTATATTGACGTTGATTCACATAGAAATTAACTCGTGGAGCTTTTCCTTGTTCAACATCATCGAACAATGGCGAACGGTCCAGAACATTTATATCGTTCAATGTGCCCGGACATCCGAAAAAGGAATGCCAGATCCATAAATCATGAGTGATAACTTCTTCAAGAATAACACTTGTGGTTCCCTTATCACCTCTAGTAAATTGACCTTCCCAAGCAGTAGGACAATTTTTCCATTCCCAGTGCATGCAATCAACACTCCCGATCATCCCGGGGAACCCCCGCATCTCACTAACATGAAGTATTCTTTGCAGGTCATTTTCAGTTGGGGCTCTCAAGACTCAAGTACTCTTGCTCATATAATTGAATGACCCCTTTGCAAAATCTACGTAACGTCTCCAATGCTGTAGTGCCTCCTATCTTTATGTATTCATCAATATGGTCGGCGGACATTGTTGGAAAAATTCGTTATATGTGAAGGAAATTGTGTATTTTCCTTACATAAATCGTTTGTCGTTTGACAAAGATTATTGTGGGTTCATGTTTCATGTTGTGAGAACATGAAAATGAAATATCTAGATGTCCAATTTGGTATTGGATAAGAAAGATATGATAGCTCAAAGTTGGTGGGTTGAAAGTGTAACTTTTGAAACTTCATCAAAATATTGATGTTCCATAAATCCAAATTATTAAGGGATTAATTGGATATTGATGATGTTCCATAAATCCAAATTATTAAGGGATTAATTGGATACATACCAAGAGTCTTGGGGTTACAAATTGAAAGAACATTCATATAAAATCCTAGGACTTTTGGTGGAGCTAGAGGAGAGTTACCCACAACAAGAAACTAGAATGTTTTTTTTCATCAATCTTTCCACTCTCCCTCTTGCAATTTGTTATCTTCTTCCTTTGGCCTCCTAGAGAAATATCCATGGTGATTTTGTCCAAGCATAGGGAAATTCGCCGGAAAACTTTAAGTGCAAAGTTGTTTCGGTTCATCCGTTTTATCCTGGGAGACTAACGTCCATTGAAAACCTCGAGCACTCGTAGTGAGGGGGCGAATTAGTCTTAAGGAGAGTGTGTCACACACGACTCGGATTCAAGCAAATTCATGATGACGATTCAAGGAGGTTACGGCACGGATTCAAGTAAACTCAAGACAATGAATTTACGGTTTTCTCTTTATTATTTTTATGTTGTATATTATATTTCAATTCATTGTAATTTTTTTCTCATTTGTGCTCGATTGTATAGATTTTGTCTAACAATCTTAAGACTAATTCAATATTTGAGAAAGGATTACAGATTTGAGAATCCGGTGGAGCGGCGGCCACGGGAGAAAAGATAGAAAACGATGGAAGAGGCGGATGGAAAGAAATTCCAGCAACTTTTTGCAATGACCAGCTGTGGTAAAATTGCAATTCTGGAGTCGTTAACCGTTGGATCGGGCTGAAATTAGGTGTACATGTTCACGACTCACAGGAGAAGATTCTGAACGGTGGAGATTGGAATCTATAATGTGAAAGTGAAGATAAAAATTTCGGACCAGAGCAGTTTTTGTGAACTAAAACATTTTTTTTAATTTCTGTTTAATGAGATTAATAAAGATGGAAAGATTGATGCTCCGTGACATCAACTATGTTACAATGATTGTATAAACCAATTGTGGCTAAGCCTCATGTAGTGGTTATACATCATGTAAAGAGATTGGAAAGTTCATTGAAACTAAGAACGTCGGAAGATTAAGT
Source organism: Adenophora triphylla var. japonica (assembly GCA_022495995.1). NCBI lineage: Eukaryota > Viridiplantae > Streptophyta > Magnoliopsida > Asterales > Campanulaceae > Adenophora > Adenophora triphylla. The sequence continues at coordinate 135,262 of JAFEMH010002969.1, read as the reverse complement.
CTTTAACGTTTAGTTGACAAAGATAATAGGTCTTCTTACGAGAAGTTGTTAAAACCTATTAGTTGCATTGGTGACAAAGGTCACAAAGGTTAACATAATAGGGCTTCTTGAATTGAAAGAAGTTGTTAAATCCTATTATTGTTAATAGTGACAAAAGTCACAAAGATAAAAACAATAGAGCTTCTTGAAAGAAGTTGTTGAATTCTATTGTTGTGAACATTGAAAAATGTTACAAGAACTAAAACCATAGGGCTTCTTGAAAGAAGTTGTTAAAACCTATTAGGGGAATATGTGACTAATGTCATAAAAGAAAAAAAAAAAAAACACAATAAGACTTCTTGAAGGAAGTTGTTAAATCTTATTGTTGTTGACAAATGACACAAAATATTTAGAAGTATAACTTCTAAAAGAAATTGTGTATTTGGTGAATGAGAAGGTAATTTCTCTAATTTAGAGGTACTTCAAGATGAGACCTTTAAAGTTTTGGAATAATTAACCTTCAATTATAATTTCATTAAGGAATTTAGAGGTTTATAAATATGAGTGGTTATGAGAAATAAATTGTGTTAATTCTCCTATTGAATTAGCAATTTATTCTTAAAGTGAATTCTCTAATTAAGTTAGAGAGTTATATTTGTAACAACAAAGTTACAATTTGGTGTTTAATTGTTGAAAAATTAAAGCCAATGTTTTGGGGAAGGCTCCTTATGTGGAGAAAAATCTTCAATGGGATGTGATTGTTCCAAGTATTCCGGCTCACATAATGAGAAGTTAGAAAATTTTGTTGGCCTCGACTTTAAGTGATGGCAACAAAAGATGTTCTACTTGACCACCCTTAAACTTGTGAATTTTCTTAAGGAAGATTCTATAAAGTTGGGTGAAAATAAGACGGATGTTTAATCCGTGAGTGCGGTTGAAGCATGAGATTTTTTTTGGAATTATATACTTAACGGATTGTCGAATTCGTTGTATAACGTATATAGTACCTAGAAAATGGTGAAATAATTATGAGAGTCTTTGGACTATAAATAATAAATCTGAGAATGCGGCTGAAATGAACTTCATTATAAGTCGTGCTCTTGATTTTAAAATAATGGACTCCATGAAACAATGGAAGAATTGAAAATATTTTCTTGAAAACCATGTCGATGAATGGTGTTGAGTGAAATTTCCAAGTGACGGAAATAATTGAGAAATCGCTTCCTACTTGGAAAGATTTCAAGAATCACCTTAAACATTAATGAGTAAAATGAATGTTAAGGTGCTTGCTATTCGTATTGTGTTGGAAAAGAGAATAGAGATTCAGAGAAGAACTTTCTAACACTTTTGGGGCGAAAGCAAAATGTGATGGAGCATATTGAAATGCTCAAGGCAAAGACAAAGTTGGTCAAACTTGTTTGAAAAGTCAAACATATACCTTGTGGATTAAGAGACAATCTTTTGTAGATGTCATCAATCATAATATTCATTATGTGAATGAATAAAATGAAAATTGAATTAATCGGTGAGTTGAGGTAGTAATCAATAATGAGAATAAGTCTCGTTAATTGGATTATATGCCCTCATTCAAAAAGAAATTCAATTAAGATGTAAAATGTGTTTTGAATTAAATAATCATAGTGATGGTTATAATGTGAAGATGATTCAAACAAATGGTGGTAATATGTAATCTATTACCTTTATCATTGCTTGTTAAAAAGCAAAATGGTGAGTCTTATCTCTTTAAAAGGAAAAGTTGTAAACCAACTTACTAAAGAGATAGTGATAAAACACAAATAAGTGGAGTTTGTGTATAAATTGGACTAAAGACTACTGGTGGCATATTTGTAGAGTATGCATAAAATAGTAGTACTTCTTATAGAATTCATGTGTATGAATCCAAGATTCAATGTATGCGCACAAAATACTATAATGGAATCATGAAACATCTCTTTCTTTGAGAATATGTTTCCGTGTACATCAAGAGATGAGGCAAACTCATCTAAACGGATACATGATTCAATAGAAGAAGAAGAAACTCATCATGATGAAATAGCGAAGAAGAGGTTGGACCTCAACATAGCAAAAGAGGTAGGATGAGAAAATTTTATGGCCCAAATTTTCTAACCTACATTCTAGAATGTAAATCACAAAGTTATAAAGAGGTATTGAACTCTTTTGAATGATCTTTGTGAAAAGAGGCTATTATATGTGAGATTGATTCCATCTTGGAAAATCACACTTGAAAACTGGTAGATTTATCTCCGTGTAGTAAATCACTAGCATATAAGTGAATTTTCAAAAAGGAAATGAAGACCGATGGAAAACAATCAATGAGTACAAGGCTAGACTTGTAATTGAGGATTACAAGAAAAATGAAGACATTGATTACTTTTATACTTATTCTCTCATCACGAGAATAAAGAGTTGTATTTGCAATTGCTGCATAGCAAAATTTGAAATACATCAAATGGATGTAAATAACCTTTCTAAATGTCGATTTAGAAGAGAAAATTTACATAGAACAACCCGAGGGGTTTGTTGTACATGAGCAATGAAACAAAGTGTCCACAATGTACACCATGATCAAATGGTGTTAATAATGAAAATTGACATTATTGCTAATTTTGGGACTACTCCGAAAATGTGGGGGTGAGTATACTTTGGAAAATAATAATTACGTATTGGAAAGGTTTCCCCAAGAAAACAATGAGATGTCCATATGAATTATGGAAACGTAGGCCTACGTACTTGTTAATGTGGGGGTGTTTCGCAAAGTAGCAAGTCCAATTACCAAGAAAATTGAATTTGGTTACTAAATGGTGGATTATGTTTCAAGAGTTATGTTCATAACAATTGTGGATATTGGTTTGTTATATATGATTCAATAAGTTTGAATATATATAAAAATCAAAAGAAAATAAAATAAATAGAAACCAAGTATTGATGTCAAATTCATGGAAGTGAATATATGATACTTTGAATGAAATAGATCAAAGTGTTGAAACGGTTCAAGAAATGGAACCTAGAAGAAAATGTGCTAGTTTGTAAAGTCAGTGTATGACTTGAGACAAGTACAAAGGTAATGACATCAAAGGTTTGATTGTGTGGATTTAAACAAGAGTGACTACATCACTTTGTTAATTAAATCCAAAATACGATTTGTTAACTAAGAAAAATTCTAGTCAATTTGATCCGTTGATTCAAATTCAAGGAAAACTAATGGACTCGTTGTTAAACAAGTCATTAGACGGATATTCTTGATAAATTTGATAGGATCAATAGAAAATCACTAGAATGAATTTGTGTTAACACTTGTTATATGGATAAATCTTGTGTTAGCAAGATGTTATATTGCTAAAGTCAATTTATGATTGACATGACATATAGCAATGTGTGTAATGGTAGTCTAGACATTTATGTCTAAGACATAATACCATTAAACAACTACTCTCAACTAATTTGACGATGTGAAGTCAAATGATAAACGGATCCGTTAACCAAAGAGTTAAATAGAGAGTTAGTTGAAAGTTCGATGAGGGGAATGAGACGTAAGCCTCTTAAAAGTTAAACACAGCGGAAAACCCAATCTAGATGACTGGAGATCCCAAGAACTAGATTCAATGTGACCACCTAAATGTTAAAAGACTTATAGCGTCATTGTGGGGGAATTAACCCCAAATCTATTCCTATTAGTGATATCTCGAAAGGATGGCTTTTAATGATTCTTATGCGTCGAAAATTCGAGCGGGGTAATACGGGTTACCTTTAAGAAATCACCTATGTGAGAGAGAAGTGGGGCCGCTTCGAGGAGAATTGTGTGAGGCTCAATTCTTAGACCCTCTCACAGAACCAGGCAAAATGTTCAGGGCCATGAATGAACATAGCTATGAGAATTGAACTATGTTAGGACGTTACTTGTGTCAAGTATATGATCGGCTACACAAAAAGCATAACGGTTCAAGGACATCGCGTCTACCGACTTGCGAGTAGAGTAAATATGCTTGTACGAGCGAAGGTTCAATGGGCATTCCCACACCTATCGTATGCAAGTTTTCGTCTGCCGGACTCTATCACCAAACTCGTCATTAATTTCCTTCATGTGGGGGATTGTTGGAAAAATTCGTTATATGTGAAGGAAATTGTGTATTTTCCTTACATAAATCGTTTGTCGTTTGACAAAGATTATTGTGGGTTCATGTTTCATGTTGTGAGAACATGAAAATGAAATATCTAGATGTCCAATTTGGTATTGGATAAGAAAGATATGATAGCTCAAAGTTGGTGGGTTGAAAGTGTAACTTTTGAAACTTCATCAAAATATTGATGTTCCATAAATCCAAATTATTAAGGGATTAATTGGATATTGATGATGTTCCATAAATCCAAATTATTAAGGGATTAATTGGATACATACCAAGAGTCTTGGGGTTACAAATTGAAAGAACATTCATATAAAATCCTAGGACTTTTGGTGGAGCTAGAGGAGAGTTACCCACAACAAGAAACTAGAATGTTTTTTTTCATCAATCTTTCCACTCTCCCTCTTGCAATTTGTTATCTTCTTCCTTTGGCCTCCTAGAGAAATATCCATGGTGATTTTGTCCAAGCATAGGGAAATTCGCCGGAAAACTTTAAGTGCAAAGTTGTTTCGGTTCATCCGTTTTATCCTGGGAGACTAACGTCCATTGAAAACCTCGAGCACTCGTAGTGAGGGGGCGAATTAGTCTTAAGGAGAGTGTGTCACACACGACTCGGATTCAAGCAAATTCATGATGACGATTCAAGGAGGTTACGACACGGATTCAAGTAAACTCAAGACAATGAATTTACGGTTTTCTCTTTATTATTTTTATGTTGTATATTATATTTCAATTCATTGTAATTTTTTTCTCATTTGTGCTCGATTGTATAGATTTTGTCTAACAGACATACCATATGCTAACATTCGCATCGCCGTGGTACATTTTGCTAATGGAGATAGGCCTTCTTTGTCAGCAGCATCGAATCTTTGTGTGAAGTAGTTGTCATGGTTTGATAGGTCCGTGACGATTCGAAGAAAGACATGTTTCTGCATCCGATATCGTCGGCGGAAGAAATTACTGTACCTAGCATTTTCAGCAAAGTAGTCGTCAACCAAACTCTTATTGTGAACAGCATGATCTCTTTTGAAATATTGTCTTTTGTTTTTCGGTGTTTGTTCCAAAAGTGGGTTGACGATAAAACTCTCCTCCCATTCAAGTTGCCTTTTGTAGGCTTCGACATCAAAAGGAACTCTGAATGGATCCATTGGTGTAGTAAGAAGGAAAGATTGAGAAATGAAGAAGGAAAGATTGAGAAATGAAGAAGGAAAGATTGAGATATGAAGAAGGATGATTGTTGTTGCAGTGAGTGTAAATTATTTATAGAGAAAACTAAGTGTTGATGTATTCACGGAGGGAAAAGAAAGTCACATTGAAAGTCACAATGAAAGTCCCATCATCACATGGCCACTTATTAATATTACGTGATCTCTTGGATGGTTGCAGAGAATCTATATCCTATCTTTATTTCTTTATTTTCAATTTTTTTTGCAGAGAATCTTTATCATCACAATGAAAGTCCCATCATCACATGGCCACTTATTCACCTTCTCTGATTCGGAAAAATCAAACATATCACACTTGATTAATATTTTTTTGCAATTAAATAATTAGGTAGTCTTAAATAAATTGACATATTTTGACTAATTTTATCAATTTAATTGTATTTCTTTTTTAAAGAGATAATTAGAAAATAAACCATTTACAAGTTTATGGTTACCTTGTACAAATAACTAAACAAGTACTTTTCTTAAAAATGTGCAAGTCAATGGGATGGGGGAGTAGATCATTGTCCCAGAAACAAACCAAGTCTATGGTTCAAACAAGTTTGAGATACAAAAATCCCTCCACAAACAGAGCAAATAAAGCTTCGTATATCATCTAAATACAATTATTGAACAATTAGTAAGAAATAAGCACAACATACCGAATCGAATCTGGTTATCAATTGACGCAGTAAACACATTACATTGCCGCAAACGCAATGGAACAGACACGAGTAGGAAGACAAGAAGGGCAAATTTATTTATTGCTTACGCACTGCAAGTGGCTTAACAATTGATCCTATGGAAGATTTCAATGCTCGAACTATGAGAATGTTTTTTTTTTTTTTTAATTCAGATAAACATGTGAAAGTGTGATAGCATCTCACTTGGCCAAGTCAAAGAGGTTGACTTATTTTAAGTTTTGTTACTTTCTTATGAATTTAAATTAAGTAAATATTTTGTATATTATTTTTATATTTACTAACCTATTAACCGAAATGTGTTATGTTTTTAGTATTACTTTTGATCATTTTATAGGACTCTCATATCTTGGAAAGAAGTCTAAGGAGATAAAGATGCTTAGAAGATATAAAGGGATAATGAAGATTGGAATGAAGGCCCCGTCTTGTCGAGCGTTTTTGTTAAAACGGAGATAAAAAAAACTCAGCTTTTTTTTTATTAAGCGTGTTAGTCAAGAGTTTTAAACGGTTAAATTTTAAAAAAATTGGGGATATTTTGGCCGCTCAAAATTATAGCGGCCAAAAAAAGCTCCATTTTAAAAAATCTCCGTTTATAAAACTGTGCACCAGACGAGCCCGAAGAGATAATGATCAAGACTTCTTTTATCCATCTGAGAAGACTCCTTTACTATAAATATGAAGACCATATCTCAGTTGCAAGACACGGTTTTTATACACTCTGAAAGGCTGAAGGATTAGATGCTTGAGAGGAGTGTTTTATTGTGAGAGTTCTTTTGGTTATTTTGTTATTCTCTTATTTTATTGTGTAACTGGTTCAGAAGTGATTTAATAAGAGAAGTTTATTGTCTACAGCATATTGTTGTAGATAAGTGTTAAATCATTTGTTTATTTTCTTTTTTATTTATTTATTTTTCGCTGCATTTCTCTGTTGTGCTAGTGCTGGTGTAATAGCATCAGGACTCACATCAGTAAGTTTCGTGTTCCTGTGAACTTCCTAGCCGCTCCATTTCTTTCAATTGGTATCAAAGCCACACTCGACTTCACTGAGTGAGATCCAAGAAAGAGTGGTCATTATGGAAGGACACTTGAATCAATACCGTCCCCCGGTTTTAGATGGATCCAATTATGCCATTTGGAAAGCTAAGATGCGTCTCTTCATCAAAGCAATTGATGAACGAGCATGACTTAGCATCATTATTCCATGGTCCCCTCCTAAGGTTGAAATTAAGAGTAAAACAGAAGAGGGTGAAACCTCCGAAAAAGTGTACAAAATTAAACCTGAGGAAGAATGGACCACTGATGAGGTCACTCTTGCTAATTACAATTCCAAGGCTCTTGGTGCTATTTCAAGTCATGTGGATGAACACATGTTTAGACTTGTTTTAAATCAAAATATAGCAAAAAAAGCCTGGAATATTTTGCAAGCTCACTGTGAAGGTGATGACAGTGTCAAAGCCACTAGGTTAAGAATTCTCATGATCAAGTTTGAAAACTTGAGGATGAATGAGTCTGAGGACATAAAAAGCTATTCTGCTAGAATAAGAGAAATCTCAAATGAATGCCTCTCCCTAGGTGATCCTATTTCAAATGCTAGATTAGTATGCAAAATTTTAAGGACTGTCACAGATAAGTTCAACATTAAAATAGCTGCTATTGAAGAAGCAAACGACACTGCAACTATGGCATTAGATACTCTTGTGGGTAAGCTAACCATGTTTGAAATGAACATTTCCATTCAACAACAATATAAAGCTGAAAGTATTGATCTTGCTTCTGCCCTTTCTAAGGCATCCTCAATTCCAAAAGAGATTGAAGAAATCTCAAATGAAATTGATACTTCAAATTTGGAAAACGGAGATGTTGCTCTTTTAACAAAAAATTTACTTCTTTTCTCAAAAACAAAAGGGACAACAAATTTTTTTCTAAAAAACCAACTACTTTTGATAAACCAAAAGAGGATAATGAGAGTACTTTTAAGAAACCCACTAGTTTTTCTAAAAACAGATCTGAATCTGTTCAGTGTAGAGTCTGCAAAGGCTTTGGGCATTATGCAAATGAATGTGTCAATACTCTGAAGAAAAAGGGGATGAGCTTAAGTGCGACCCTTAGTGATAGTGAGGACGAAGATGAGTCGCTAAACTTAGCAATCATGGAAATCTCGCCTCCAAATCATGAACATCAATCTGATGTAGCTTCAGATGTTATCACATCTACCATCACATCTTCTGAATCCATTATAAACTGTTATACCTCCTCGCTGAACTAGAAATTTGAAAATGAAGAAGAAGATGATGGAAGCTATAACGAGCTACTTGATGCGTATGCTGAGCTATATGCCGATTGGGAAAAGCGTGTAGAAAAAATTGCTGTCTTTGAAAAGGTAAATGAAAAACTCTCCACTGAACTATCTAAAGTAAAAGGTGAACTTAAAGATTTATCCACCGAAAATGACAACCAAAAAGATTCAATAGCTAAACTTGAGGTCATGCTCACTAAACGTGACATTGAGCTTGAGAAGACCGAAACCGAACTCACAGAGGCCATGAAAACTTTTGAAAAAATGAATACTGAAAAAGCAACTCTTGATGAGGTTCTTAATGTGGGTAAGTCTTCGAAAACTGATCTTGGCTTTGAATCAAATTTTATAAAAGAAGGAGAGAGTTCCTCAAAACCAAAAACTTTTCACAACCCAAAATCATCAATCAAAAAGAAAAGATTTGTGTGTCATTACTGCTTCTTACCAGGACACATAAGACCTTTCTGTTATAAGAGGATTCGTGATCTGGGGAATGATGTTCCTCAGATGAGTGGTCGAATGCAATCACATCACCACTCACATCGCCAGAAAATAGGTCAGTTCGTATGGATTGAAAAGAAGAGCGAGGAATGCAAGGTAGTTTTTACCTCTCTCAAGAGCAGCATTGCAAGCTCATGGTACTTTGATAGCGGATGTTCAAGGCACATGACAGGTAATGCAGAATTCCTAACTGATTACACCATTGTCAAAGGTGGAAATGTGAATTATGGGGGAGGAGCACAAAGTAAGATTGTAGGTAAAGGTACTTTATGTGTGAATGACATGCCTAAATTAAAAAATGTCTATCATGTAGAGGGTTTGAAAGCTAATCTTATTAGTATAAGCCAACTGTGTGATGACAATTTATATGTTAATTTTGACAAACATGAATACAAAGTGTTTGATAACACTAATCAATGCCTATTCACTGGAATAAGGTCTCAAGATAATTGTTACAAATTTGATGACAATTTATCCTGCCTTAGCTCCAAGACAAATGAACTTGAACTATGGCATCAAAAATTAGGACATGCTAGCTATAGGAAAATAGAAGAATTAGTTAGATTTGATGCTGTTAAACACTTGCCCAAGCTTGATTTTAAACTATCAAGTGTGTGTGGTCCTTGTCAAAAGGGCAAGCAAAACAAAGCCTCTCATTCCAAAGGTTGACAAAAGTTTCATATTTGAAATTTTGGAATTAATACATACTGACCTGATGGGACCTATTGAGATTGAGAGCTTAAGTAAAAAGAAGTATTCTTTTGTTTGTGTAGATGGTTTCTCTAGGTATACTTGGGTGCTATATTTAAAAGAAAAATTTGAAGCACTTGAAGTATTTAAAGTTTGGTACAAAAAGGTAAAAAATTTGTATGATAAGAAAGTTATCAAAATTAAATATGATCATGGAACTGAATATGAGAACACTTTGTTCTCAAAATTTTGTGACTCCAAAGGAATCACCCATGATTTCTCAGCCCCCTAAGACTTCTCAACAGAATGGGGTTGCTGAAAGAAAAAATCGTACTTTGCAAGAGATGGCTCGTGTCATGCTTAGTTCTAAAAACATCTCTAAACGATTTTGGGCTGAAGCACTTAATACTGCTTGTCACATAGGAAATAGAGTTTACTTGAGAGTTGGATCAACCATGACTCCCTATGAAATCCTACTTGGTAAAAAACCTACTCTTAAATACTTTCATGTTTTTGGATGCATATGCTATGTTCTTAATGATAGAGATTATCTATCTAAATTTGATTCCAAAAGTGGCAAAGCTGTTTTTCTTGGATATTCCTCAAATAGTCGTGCTTATAGGATCTACAATCTTAGAACTAAATCTGTGATGGAATCAATTAATGTTACATTTGATGATACTGCTGACTTAAACTTAAAATCTCTTGAAGATGATGTCTCAGATTGTATAGAGACAATGCAGGAATCTCAGAATCAAACTGAACATGGACTGCAGAAAGAAAATGCAGGTACTGATGCGAGCACATCATCACCTACATCAGGACAAACAAAATTTGCTTCAGAATCCGAAGATTCTGACTGTGAAGATGAGAATTTGGGTAGGACCAAAGACATACCCAGCAGAGTACAAAAGAATCACCCAATATCTCAAGTGGTGGGTGATGTACACGAGAAAATTAGCACAAGGGAAAAGCCTAGGGTCAACTACAGTGAGTTGGCTGGGCTAAATTGTGTTGAATCACAAGTAAACAAGGTTAGTTCTTGCTGTTTTGTTTCTAATATTGAACCTAAGAATATTGTAGAAGCTATGAAAGATGATAATTGGATTGTTGCCATGCAAAAGGAACTAAATCGATTTGAGAAAAATGATGTATGTACCTTGGTTCCTAGACCTATAGGAAATGTAATAGGAACTAAGTGAATTTTTAAGAACAAAACTGATGAAAATGGACAAATTACCAGAAATAAAGCTAGGCTTGTAGCCCAAGGTTACACTCAAATAGAAGGGATAGATTTTGAAGAAACATTTGCTCCTGTTGCTAGGATAGAGTCAGTTAGGCTTTTACTTGCCATTGCATGTTATTTGGACATTACTCTACATCAAATGGATGTTAAGAGTGCATTTTTGAATGGTGTCCTAAATGAAGAAGCCTGTGTTGAACAACCTAAGGGCTTCACTGATCCCCATTGCTCTAATCATGTCTATAAGTTGAAAAAGGCCTTATATGGTCTAAAACAAGTCCCTAGAGCTTAGTATGGGAGGCTAACTGAGCACCTCATACAAATGGGGTTTAAGAGAGGTGAGGTAGATAAAACCTTATTTATTTTAAAAGAAAATGTAGGGATCTTGGTGGCCCAAATTTATGTTGATGACATTGTATTTGGATCATCTTCCAAAGATATGTTAGACTATTTTGTCACAAGTATGACCACCACCTTTGAAATGAGTATGGTTGGTGAGTTAACCTACTTTCTAGGCCTTCAAATAAAACAAAGTAAGGAAGGAACTTTTATTTTTCAAAGTAAATATGCCAAAACCTTGGTTAAAAAATTCTCCCTTGACAATGCCTCTCACTTTAAAACCCCTATGGGATCATCCCAAAAGTTGTGCAAAGATGAGAATGGTGAGGATGTTGACCCCACCTTATATAGAAGTATGATTGGGAGCTTGTTGTACCTTTCAGCAAGTCGCTCAGACATCATGTTTAGTGTATGCCTGTGTGCTAGATATCAAGCTTGCCCCAAATTATCCCACCTCAAAGCTGTAAAAAGAATTATTAGATATGTTGGTGGAACTGTCAATTTAGGGCTAAGCTATACTCGAGAAACCAATACAAATCTGGTAGGATTCAGTGACTTTGATTGGGCAGGCAACACTGATGATAGGAAAAGCACAACTGGAGGTTGTTTTTATCTTGGGAACAATTTAGTATCTTGGTATAGTAGAAAACAGAACTGTGTATCCCTATCTACTACTGAGTCAGAATATGTGGCTGTAGGGAGTTGTTGTTCTCAACTCCTTTGAATGAATCAAATGATTAAAGATTATTGTAATGACCCTAACCCTATGCACTAATTTAGCATCATATTGTGTGCTTTTAATATTATTGTTAATATTATGTGTCCATTTTTATATACTTGATTTCTTGTATTAGGATAAAATGATAGGGAAATAAAATAATATTCTAGGGGAAAATATAAAAATAGAAATTTGATAAAGAGTAAGAGAAGGTTAAATTGGGTAGAATACATAATGAGAATAAAGGGAGGTTTATATGAATTGTGAAAGCCTTGAATAGTAAGGGTGGGGGGACCATATCCCTTAAAACCCTCCCCTCTTCCCTCCTAGGTCAATGACCCCCCATACCTCCCATACTTCCCCCCTCACTCTACCATCCTCCTTCTTTCCTTCCTCATCATTCTCTCCTTCTCCCTTATCATTTTCCATGGAAGATCCATATTGAAAGCCTCTCCTTCCAAGACTCCTACCAAACTCATTTCTTATCCATTTTCAAATCAAGTTGTACTTTTGTGCTTGGAGCATTTAGGGGAGTTCATCAAACCAAGAAAATCATCATTTCATCTTGTATTGGCTAAGGTGAGTTATTATGACTTTCCTTTCATTTAAATGTTCATGAAATAATTGATGTGGATATTATTGTTATAATTGTTGCTTGAGTTGTTGGAACACTTCCTTGGAGTAAGAATTAATTTATGACCTAGATATAATGTGTTGTTCATGATAGTTGATAAAGAAATAAGAGTGTAAGAAAATGGTTAATGTGAAGTAAGGATGACGAACATGGAATGTGATAGTGAAATGTGATAACTAACTAAGTAGTATAATGTTAGGTTCCTCTATTTGGTTGGAATGACTAGTATAGATTTGGAGTACCAAATTGATGTTAGTTAGTGTTGGATTGGCTTGGAAGAGGTATAAAATAGTTAGGGATAGAATGGTTGATGTTGGTAAGGATTTTGGATCAACTGCAAATAAAGGAAACTTGGTTTTTGGTCACTTGGATTTGGGGTTGCTGATGTTGCAACTGATGTCTCAATTCTGGGCATTGGCACGACTAGTGCAAATGAGCACTAGTGGTGCAAATTTGCACTAGTGGTGCAAATGAGCACGAGTGGTGCACTGGAGCACGACTCGTGCACTGGAGCACGAGTCGTGACCTTCAATTTTCATTCGTGATCCCTAGTCGTGAGAAACCAAGTAGTCGTGCAGGGGTTGGGAATGACTCGTGCACTAGAGCACGAGTCGTGCCCAGGACAATTTCAGAGTATAAATTTCAAGTTAATTGAAACCTAAACAATTTAAGTGGGAATTGATCCTTCTTTAACTATAATCCTAGAGCAACATTAGAACTTTGAAAGGGCATTTTAAATAGACCAAAAAGGTAATGGGAAGGTCCTTAAATATTGTTTTGAAAAGGGTTGAATACCATTGAAAAATGTTAACCAAAGTCATAAAAAATAAAAACTTGGTATTTGATTGTGGAACTTGAAAGAAGGTTATATAATGTTAAATTGTGAATGCGTAGAGCTATTTAATTGTGATTGTACCTCTATGTGGTTGCCCCCCAATGGTTATATGATAATATGGTGCGTGAAATATTTGTTGCACGACATCATGGAATTGATTATGAGCATATATGCCATACATGGATTATGATTGAATCAATAGTGTATATATATGTGACACTATTTGAAAGATCGAACATGAGTATATTTTACCATATGGCTATATTGTTTATCCCCTTTGTGGATTATATTTCAAGTAACTATTATGTGCTTGATAATTTGTTAATCAGCTGATGTTGGGGGTATTATTTAATACGATCAATTATGGAAGTGTGACCTAATGTGATCGGATTATATTATATCTGTGACCGTCCCCTCCTGTGGCCACAGGTCGGGGTTATAGCATCTGTAGTGAGTCAAAAGCCTTACAGAGTTGCTACTATCTTATATGGTTCCCTGAAAAACGGGTCTTATAAGATGTGAGTATTGCTTAAGCAGCTCACCTAAGATTGGAGTATTATGCCCAATGTTCTACGACTATTGTTCAGACGGGAAAAGGTAAACCAAGGTAATGAAAGGTGTTTACAGTTTTTCCAATGTGTTATATGCAACTTGTTATGTGTTGCATCTTATTTGACATATTGCTGCATTCATAATAGCTTGCTGAGATTTATTCTCACCCCTCTCCCTTTAATGTTTTTAGATCCCGAGACAGGCGGACTGTCCAAGTAAGGGCGGAAAGGAGTTTGGAAGTGAGCTTTTGGGTATTGTCGGGGTACGTGTAGGTTGGCGTAGAAAGTGTATTTTGTTATAATTCCTTTATGGAGTTTGTAATTATAAACTTTAATTTCTACGTTAGAACCGATGTCTTTTGTAACTAAGCAGATGAAGGTTTTCAAAGTTGGTCAACTCCTCCTCCAAAGTGGAGAGGAGTGGAGTTATTTTGAAATGACAATGTTAATGATGCTTACATTTGAAAGTTAAATCAAGTTTTAAAAGTTTAGGATTTTTGGGTTTGTTTGAGGACGCTCCAACTCGGGACACGTGTAGGTTCCGGGTCGGGGTCTTCACAGTTGGTATCAGAGCTCGGTTAGAGTTCTCGGGTAGAGTCTAGCTGAGTGAGAGTGTGTGATAACTGACGCCGAGTGTTTAATGCAGGAGTTTGTACTAATGGCGGGTAATGATGGAGATCAGGATCGGGCGTTGGGAAATGTTGGTAATCCGAATGCCGAAATGATGGATATGTTCCGAGTGTTTCTTCAGAATATGGCAAATCAGAATCAAGGTAGGGGACAACAACAACCCGAAGGAAGGCAAGGGCACCATGGTCTAGAGAAGTTTGTGAAGATGTCTCCTCCTAGCTTCAACGGAGATCCGGATCCGGTGAAGGCGGAGAGATGGCTTGAAGCGATGAATAAGATTCTTTGGCAATGGAGAGTTCGGACGCAGAAAAGGTGAGATGTGCTGTTTTCAAGTTGGAAGGACCGCGAACTTTGGTGGCGAGGTAGTGAAGGATGGTTGGGACCGGGATTTGACACCGCAGACTTGGGAGAATTTCACACGTAAGTTCCGGGATCACTTCGTTCCGATGGTGACTAGAGATAAGAAGGAGGTTGAGTTTCTGAAATTGGAGCAAGGGGCAATGTCTATAGCACAGTATTCGGCCAAGTTTACGGAGTTAGCCCGATATTGTCCCCATTTGGTACCAGATGAAGAGAGACGTATCTACAGGTTCGTGAAAGGCTTAAGGGTGGAGTTCCGGAAGCAGTTATTGACTCATGACTTCGCCAACTTCCAAACAGTTGTGAATATGGCGTATCGGATTGAGAATGATATAGAGGAGCACCGTGTTAAATCTAAAGGCGGAAACAGGAATAGATTTCAAGGTCAAGGTTTGGGGCAGAATAGGGGACAATCGAGGACGTCAGCTCCAGGAGCAGGTAGAGGAGGATTTGTAGCGGCACTGACAAACCGTTCGCCTCCGGGTCAGTTTGGGGCATTGTGTGGATATTGCAAGAAGCCAGGGCATTCGGAGGACAAGTGTTGGAGCAAGCAAGGCCGATGTTTAGAGTGTGGGGCGACAGGCCATTTCCGGAGGAATTATCCCAAGTGGCAGAATAAGCAAGCTTCGGGTAGTGGTCAAGGGGGACAAGGTAGTGGTGTGAAGAGAGGTGTCGACGGGAAACCCAAAGATAGAGTGCAAGGTCGAGTGTTTGCCTTGGGTCGAGGAGAGGTCGATCCCAATGCCGTCATTAAAGGTATAGTTCCTATCTCAGGAGTTAAGGCCCGCATTCTTATAGATCCCGGGTCTTCCCATTCATTTGTGGCATCTCATTTTGCATTTTCATTGCATAAATTGCCTGAATCTATGCCTTATGTGTTGGAGGTCTCTACTCCTATGGAAGAGTGCCTTGCATCTTCTTTGATATATCGTGGTTGTGATGTGACTATATGTGGGCATGTATTGCCGGTGGATTTGGTCGAGTTACCAATCCGTGACTTTGATGTGATCCTTGGGATGGATTGGTTGAGTCAGTGTCATGCTATGGTAGACTGTCGTAGAAAGCGAGTCTCATTTGCTATGCCTGATGTGCCTACTTTTATATTTGATGCGGACAAATCTATGTTCGGTTTACATGTTATTTCTGCTTTAAAGGCTAGAAAGATGTTATCTAAGGGGTGTGCGGGTTACTTGGCTTATGTGGTAGATTCCAATAAGAAGTCCCCCGAGTTAGCTCATGTTCCGGTTGTGAATGAATTTAGTGATGTGTTTTCTAGTGAGTACTCTATGCCTCCTGATCGTGAGGTAGAGTTTTGTATTGACCTAGTGCCCGGTACCGCCCCTATCTCTAAAGCACCCTATAGAATGGCTCCGACCGAGTTAAAGGAGTTGAAGGTCCAATTGCAAGAATTGCTAGACCGGGTTTTTATACGCCCAAGTGTGTCTCCATGGGGAGCACCGGTTCTATTTGTTAGGAAGAAGGATGGTACCTTACGATTATGTATTGATTATCGTTTGTTGAACCAAGCCACCATAAAGAATAAGTATCCTCTTCCACATATAGATGATTTATTTGACCAACTCCAAGGTTCCGTTATTTACTCAAAACTTGATTTGAGAAGCGGATACCATCAGTTGAAGATTAGACCGGATGATATTGCCAAAACAGCTTTTCGAACTAGATATGGTCATTATGAGTTTGTTGTGATGCCTTTTGGGTTGACTAATGCTCCAGCAGTTTTTATGGATATGATGAACCGTGTCTTCAAGCCTTATCTTGATAGTTTTGTGGTGGTATTCATAGACGACATTCTTGTTTATTCTAAGTCCCGAGAGGAGCATGAAAATCATTTGAGGATTGTCTTGTCAGTTCTTCGTGAGAAGCAGTTGTACGCCAAGTTCAGCAAGTGTGAGTTTTGGCTTGAGCAGGTTTCTTTCTTGGGGCATGTTGTGTCGAGTTCGGGGATTTCCGTGGATCCTTCGAAAATTGAAGCCGTGGTTAATTGGAAGCAACCCTCGACTGTGACTGAGGTTCGTAGTTTTCTTGGTTTGGCGGGGTATTACCGAAGGTTTATTGAGGGGTTTTCTCGGATTGCTACTCCGTTGACAAGGTTGACTCGGAAAGATGTATCATTTGTATGGGATTCTAAGTGTGAAGCGAGTTTTAATGAGTTGAAGAAGAGGTTGACGACGGCTCCTGTCCTTACCCTTCCGGATGGCTGTGAGAATTTTGTGATCTATAGTGATGCCTCGAAGGCGGGTTTGGGATGTGTCCTAATGCAAAATGGGAAAGTTATTGCGTATGCCTCTAAGAAGTTATCACCGGCGGAACAGAATTACCCTACTCATGATATGGAATTGGCGGCGATCGTGTTTGCGTTGCATAAGTGGAATCATTACCTTTATGGGGCGAAATTTGAGATTTTTACCGACCATAAAAGTTTGAAGTACTTATTTACCCAAAAGGAGTTGAACAACCGACAAAGAAGATGGTTAGAGTTTTTGAAGGATTTTGATTGTGTGATTTCTTATCATCCGGGAAGGCGATGTGGTGGCGGCTGCGATTAGCCGGAAGGCTTATGTGACAGCTTTGAGTTCCCGAGAATTGAAGAGTGAAGTAATCATTGCGAATGTTCGAGCCGTTCCTACATTGTATGGAGATTTGAAGGAAGCTCAACAAGGTGATCCGAAGTTGAAGAAAATTTTAGATCAAGTGCAAGATGGGAAAGCCGGGGAATTTGCGTTGAATAGAGATGGGATTTTAACCTTTCAAGGGAGAATTTGCGTTCCTTCATCACCGGAAATCAAGAGGCGTGTTTTAGAGGATGGTCATAAGTCTAAATTTGCGATTCATCCGGGTAGTACCAAAATGTATCAAGACTTGAAGCGTGGGTATTGGTGGAATGGTATGAAGAGGGAAATTGCGGATTATGTTTCTAAGTGTTTGACTTGTCAACAGATCAAGGCAGAACATCAAAGACCGGCGGGACTACTTCAACCATTGGATATTCCGGAATGGAAATGGGAAGGGATCTCGATGGATTTTGTTTCGGGTTTGCCTCTTACCACGAAGAAGATGGATGCTATTTGGGTTATTGTGGATAGATTGACAAAGTCGGCTCATTTTCTTCCGGTGTCAACAAAGTTTTCGTTAGAGAAGTTAGCTCAGTTATATATGAAGGAGATTGTGAGACTTCACGGGGTTCCGGTTAGTATTGTTTTCGACAGGGATCCGAGATTTACTTCTAGATTTTGGAGAGCGTTGCATGAAGCCTTGGGTTCTAAATTGTGTTTTAGTACGGCGTTTCATCCTCAAACCGACGGTCAGTCCGAGAGAACTATTCAGATACTTGAGGATATGTTACGGGCTTGTGTGATGGATTTCCAATTGTCGTGGGAGGATCATCTACCTTTAGTGGAGTTTTCTTACAACAACAGTTATCAGTCTAGCATTGAGATGGCTCCATATGAGGCGTTGTATGGTAGGAAGTGTCGATCTCCGATGTGTTGGGACGAGGTTGGTGAAGCGAGACTTTGGGGCCCGGATTTGGTTCGAGATTCTACGGAGAAGATCAAGGTGATTCGGGATAAATTGAAGACGGCTCAGAGTAGACAGAAAAGCTACGCCGACAATAGAAGACGGGATTTATCTTTTCAGGTTGGTGACTTTGTGTTCTTGAAGGTCTCTCCGAGGACGGAAATCAAAAGGTTTGGTAATAAGGGTAAATTGGCTCCGAGGTTTGTTGGTCCGTTTGAAATTCTAGAGAAGATTGGGGATTTGGCTTACCGGTTGACATTACCTCCCTCTTTTCTTTGCTCCATGATGTTTTCCACGTTTCTATGTTGAGGAAGTATTGTCATGATCCTTCCCACATCTTGAGTTCTCCCCCCGATGATGTTCAAGCGGATATGTCTTATGTTGAGGAACCGTTGAGAGTCCTAGAGTTCCAAGTTAAGGAGTTGAGAACTAAGAGTATTCCGATAGTGAAGGTCCTATGGAAGAATCACACTATTGAGGAAGCAACGTGGGAGCTAGAGTCGGAGATGAGAGCGAAGTACCCTTGGTTGTTTGAGCATCCAAGTAAGTCTTTTTAAAATTCGGGACGAATTTTCTTTAAGGGGGAGTGAGTGTAACGACCCTAACCCTAGGCACTAATTTAGCATCATATTGTGTGCTTTTAATATTATTGTTAATATTATGTGTCCATTTTTATATACTTGATTTCTTGTATTAGGATAAAATGATAGGGAAATAAAATAATGTTCTAGGGGAAAATATAAAAATAGAAATTTGATAAAGAGTAAGAGGAGGTTAAATTGGGTAGAATAAATAATGGGAATAAAGGGAGGTTTATTTGAATTGTGAAAGCCTTGAATAGTAAGGGTGGGGGGACCATATCCCTTAAAACCCTCCCCTCTTCCCTCCTAGGTCAATGACCCCCCATACCTCCCATACTTTCCCCCTCACTCTACCATCTTCCTTCTTTCCTTCCTCATCATTCTCTCCTTCTCCCTTATCATTTTTCATGGAAGATCCATATTGAAAGCCTCTCCTTTCAATATTCCTACCAAGCTCATTTCTTATCCATTTTCAAATCAAGTTGTACTTTTGTGCTTGGAGCATTTAGGGGAGTTCATCAAACCAAGAAAATCATCATTTCATCTTGTATTGGCTAAGGTGAGTTATTATGACTTTCCTTTCATTTAAATGTTCATGAAATAATTGATGTGGATATTGTTGTTATAATTGTTGCTTGAGTTGTTGGAACACTTCCTTGGAGTAAGAATTAATTTATGACCTAGATATAATGTGTTGTTCATGATAGTTGATAAATAAATAAGAGTGTAAGAAAATGGTTAATGTGAAGTAAGGATGATGAACATGGAATGTGATAGTGAAATGTGATAACTAACTAAGTAGTATAATGTTAGGTTCCTCTATTTGGTTGGAATGACTAGTATATATTTGGAGTACCAAATTGATATTAGTTAGTGTTGGATTGGCTTGGAAGAGGTATAAAATAGTTAGGGGTGGAATGGTTGATGTTGGTAAGGATTTTGGATCAGTTGCAAATAAAGGAAACTTGGTTTTTGGTCACTTGGATTTGGGGTTGCTGATGTTGCAACTGATGTCTCAATTCTGGGCATTGGCACGACTAGTGCAAATGAGCACTAGTGGTGCAAATGAGCACTAGTGGTGCAAATTTGCACTAGTGGTGCAAATGAGTGCAAATTTGCACTAGTGGTGCAAATGAGCACTAGTGGTGCAAATGAGCACGAGTGGTGCACTGGAGCACAACTCGTGCACTGGAGCACGAGTCGTGACCTTCAATTTTCAGTCGTGATCCCTAGTCGTGAGAAACCATGTAGTCGTGCAGGGGTTGGGAACGACTCGTGCACTAGAGCACGAGTCGTGCCCAGGACAATTTCAGAGTATGAATTTCAAGTTAATTGAAACCTAAACAATTTAAGTGGGAATTGATCCTTCTTTAACTATAATCCTAGAGCAACATTAGAACTTTGAAAGGGCATTTTAAATAGACCAAAAAGGTAATGGGAAGGTCCTTAAATATTGTTTTGAAAAGGGTTTAATACCATTGAAAAATGTTAACCAAAGTCATAAAAAATAAAAACTTGGTATTTGATTGTGGAACTTGAAAGAAGGTTATATAATGTTAAATTGTGAATGCGTAGAGCTATTTAATTGTGATTGTACATCTATGTGGTTGCCCCCAATGGTTATATGATAATATGGTGCGTGAAATATTTGTTGCACGGCATCATGGAATTGATTATGAGCATATATGCCATACATGGATTATGATTGAATCAATAGTGTATATATATATATGTGACACTATTTGAAAGATTGAACATGAGTATATTTTACCATGTGGCTATATTGTTTATCCCCTTTGTGGATTATATTTCAAGTAACTATTATGTGCTTGATAATTTGTTAATCAGCTGATGTTGGGGGTATAATATAATACGATCAATTATGGAAGTGTGACCTAATGTGATCGGATTATATTATATCTGTGACCGTCCCCTCCTGTGGCCACAGGTCGGGGTTATAGCATCTGTAGTCAGCCAAAAGCCTTACAGAGTTGCTACTATCTTATATGGTTCCCTGAAAAATGGGTCTTATAAGATGTGAGTATTGCTTAAGCAGCTCACCTAAGATTGGAGTATTATACCCAATGTTGTACGACTATTGTTCAGACGGGAAAAGGTAAACCAAGGTAATGAAAGGTGTTTACAGTTTTTCCAATGTGTTATATGCAACTTGTTATGTGTTGCATCTTATTTGGCATATTGCTGCATTCATAATAGCTTGTTGAGATTTATTCTCATCCCTCTCCCTTTAATGTTTTTAGATCCCGAGACAGGCGGACTGGCCAAGTAAGGGCGGAAAGGAGTTTGGAAGTGAGCTTTTGGGTATTGTCGGGGTACGTGTAGGTTGGCGTAGAAAGTGTATTTTGTTATAATTCCTTTATGGAGTTTGTAATTATAAATTTTAATTTCTACGTTAGAACCGATGTCTTTTGTAACTAAACAGATGAAGGTTTTCAAAGTTGGTCAACTCCTCCTCCAAAGTGGAGAGGAGTGGAGTTATTTTGAAATGACAATGTTAATGATGCTTACATTTGAAAGTTAAATCAAGTTTTAAAAGTTTAGGATTTTTGGGTTTGTTTGAGGACGCTCCAACTCGGGACACGTGTAGGTTTCGGGTCGGGGTCTTCACAACTATGGTCTTAAAAGTGATATCCTAACTGTTTTTTGTGATAATCTAAGTGCCATAGAAATATCAAAAAATCCTGTTCAGCACTCACGTACTAAACACATTGACATTAGACATCATTTTATTCGTGATCTTGTTGAGCAAAAAATTATTAGCATGAAATCAATTAGCACTGAAAAACAGTTGGCTGATATTTTCACCAAAGCCCTTGATTTTCAGAGATTTTCCACTCTAAGGAAGTCTCTGAGTTTGTGTGCAAATTGATGGTGTGATCCCCCATGTCGTCACATCATAACTAACACCTGTATACTCCAACTCTAACAAAAAACAAAAAAAACAAAAAACAAAAAAATAATGCATTGCATGATTTATCTCAGTGTGGTCAATTGTATTGCATCTATGACATGTCTCCTCTCTGAATTGTGAATTCTTCTTAAAAAGTAGTCAACAATTGTTGACTCAAAATTTATCCTACTGGATGTCTCTTGGTGGGTGCAAAAACAAAAAAAAAATGGAAAACGACTACTCCACTCATGGTATGAAGTCATTTCAATGTGATCAAAATGACGTCAAGAGAAAGTTTGAGTCAAATTGAAAAGATCATTCGAAAGAGGGCTATCCATGAGAATAAAAAAGAGTAAAAGCTACCCATAATATATATTTCCACAAAAAAAATTATTATTATGTGTGGAAACATTCTAGAGGCCAAGCAAGACAAGATTCTAATTCATTGACTTTCATAGAGGAAATGTGTCCCCTGATATAATTACATTCTATGCCACACATATACTGAGATTTATCATTCACATGTGTGTAAATTATGCATCATTATGTTTAGACAAAATTTTAGGTCAACCTGGCCCTTGGTGAAAATTTTAAACAAATGTTTTCTCCTTCGAATTTATTTTTGTTAAAATATTTTATGCTCAACAAAATTTCTTATAAATTTTTTTAATGTCCATATGTTTAGGGGGGGAGTATAAGTATGTGGATTTTATTTAATTTTTCTATGGTAGGTACATTATCTAAAAAGCTTATATTTTTT
Organism: Adenophora triphylla var. japonica; assembly: GCA_022495995.1. Lineage (NCBI taxonomy): Eukaryota > Viridiplantae > Streptophyta > Magnoliopsida > Asterales > Campanulaceae > Adenophora > Adenophora triphylla. Next base: position 112,649 of record JAFEMH010002969.1, on the reverse strand, counting down.
ATAATTTGTGGTTCCATTTAAACTCCTATTATACGACTGGCCAAAGGATTTTGTTCAAGTTTAGTTCAAATTAAACTATAATTCCTCAATAGTGACCTAAGCCTAGTGTGATTAATGTGTGCCATCACATCACTTAAATATCAAAACCCTCTTCTCCATTAAACCCTCACCGGCCATTTAGTTCAACTCAAAACCCTTAGAAATTCCAAAACCCCTCTCTGTTTTTCCTCTGCTCTCCACCAAATCAAATGGCGTCTCCGTCCAACCCTCCTTCTCCGACAGCCGATCGCTCGTCTCCTCCATCTCCGGTGGCCCAAACTGAAGCTGCCGTGGAGCTGTTTGTTGATGTCAATGCTGCCCCTGTGTCCGTGTCTCTCCCAGGTGCTCCTGATAACGTCATTGACACTGACAACCCTGGAGATTTGAAGGCGGTAGGTGCTGTGGCTGGCATGGCTAAGGGCCCCAACTGGTCTCTGAGGCAGAAGGGTTTCTCTCCTAACATGGGGGAGTATACCCCTAAGGTTCGCTCAAATATGGACGAGCCTGAGTTCATTGAAGGTGAGGATGAGGATTATGATCCCTCTGCTGACCTAAAAAGAAAAAGGGGAAAATCAGCTGCTAGTGGCTAAGGTAGTTCTTCTGATAAACCCCAATCTCAACGTAGGAAATACTTGGGTGGTCTCACCGTCTACTCAAGTGAATCTGATGAAGGTGATGTTGAAGGGCTCAAGGTGGTTTCTAGGAGAGCTCAGTCTGTAGAGCTTGAGGAATTGAAGGAGGCTGAAGAAATTGTTGAATCTGCTGCTCAAGACCTGGGTGATATCTTTCCACATGTCATTGTTAAACCTGGGGATCTGCCGCCTAGAAGGATCTCCACACCTCCTCTGTCCCCAACTCGTGCTACCGTAGGTGCAACTTCATCTCCAACTCCATCCCCTCCAGTTAACTCTCCTGTAGCCCCTGTTCAATCTTCACCAGACAACTGGTACTCTGGGGTTCATTCTGAAGGTGATGATGTTGAAGAATATGATGAGCAGGAACATATCCCTCTTCAAGCTCTCCTAGACCTGAGGAAAGGCAAGGGAAAGATGAGAAAATTCAAGGCTGAGGCTGTGGCTTCAATCTCTGCTCAAGCATCTGATATTGGTTCAGATGATGACGAAGCTGAAGATGAAACATTTAAGCTGGGGAGAGATGAACTGGAAGCTGAGAAAGAGGATGCTGCTGAAGATGTGATCACATCTGCACCCTCACCCAGGAGAAGCCTAAGGAAAGCCAGCTCCTCTAAAGCTGAAATGCTGTGTCAAGGCATACCCCAAGATTAAAACCCTCCTCAAGGAAGGTAAGCCATCACTCTCCAGAAAAATTCATGTCAAAATCTATAAAGGAAAGGTTTGAATTTTTTAGAAAGAAAGGCTTTTTGGTGGAAAGAGTAATTGATAAGATCTTTAAGGAAGTAGGTATGAAAAGGTACCTGGAAGAAAAGGGTCTTTTATACTCTGTGTCCTATCCCCATTTTTACTATCCTTCTCTTGTTAGTGAGTTTTATGCAAGTCTTTCCTAAGCAATTCAAGATCCAAGGTCTGTTGACTTTGAAAAAGTGAAAATTCGTGGTAAAACCATTTTTTTTTCTCAAACCATGATCAATATTTTCCTTCATGCTCCCACTCCTCACATCCCTCCTCCATGGCTCCTAAGAATGAGATTGCCAATTCCCTCACCAATGGTCTTGATCCCACTTGGCACACTCAGTTCAAGTGTATCATGCTCACTTCTTTATGTGGTTTTCTGTTCAAAATATCAACCTTCAATTGAAAACCCACATCCAATAAGAACATAGTGACTGTGCCTCATGCTGACCTAATTTACAGGATCTTTAATGGTCAAGAGTTTAATTTGGGTGAGATTATTTTTGGGAGTGTAGTTCAGTTTGCTGAAAAAGAACTTCCTTCCGACCTTCCTTTTCCATGTTTAATTACTGGATTATGCTTGAAACAAGGGGTGGACATTCTTATTTTTAATAGGGCGGTTGAAAAGATTGAACCTTTTAGTATACAACCCGTGTTAGAATGTACCACAAGGACTGTAGATCTGCCTGTAGTGTTCCCTGATGATCCAGTGATTGATGCTCATGATGGTGATGAAGATGAGCCTGTTGATGTTAATGAAGATGTGCCTGCATCTCCAGTGCCATCAGTTGATCAAGTAAAGGTACTCACTGATGAAATAAAATTTTTGGAAAGGTGGATGCTCAACACAAAGGTACAATTCAAGGAAGTGTCTGTAAGAAGGAACAAATTGCTGGCTGCAAGGGAAGATCTTTCTGGTCAAAAAGGGGGAGCTAGCTCAAGCCGTGTTTACCAAGAGGTTAGTCAAGAATTCAGGTGGGAACTGCTTGCCGAGACTCAAGCTGAAATGGAAGCGAATCCAAATCAGAACTGGGGCAGAACCATAAACTGAATGGGGCTCTTCTGTTTTATGATGTGTTTGAAAACAATTTTAATTTCGTGCTTTTAATTAGGAACAATGGTGATGTTTGCTTTGTTTGCTTTGGTTTGTTTTGGATATTTTGGACATGGTTGTTTATGGTTTTTAATAGCTAGTTTTAGGGGGAGCATTCGAGCTCTCCACTTCATAACTTGTGTTTGATAATATTTAGCTTATTTCGTGCTTAAAGTATACTCCCTCCGTCCCACGTGATTGCAAACTAACTTTTTGGGTGTGGGAATTAAGGAAAAGTGATGTAAGAAAGAGAAAAAGTTAAATGTTGTGAGTATGAAAAATTAAATAGGAGAGAGAATGAGTGGAAGGAATAGTGAGGAGAGAGAATGTTGTGAGTGTAAAAGTGAAGTAGGAGAGAGAATGAGTGGGTGTAATAGTGAATATTCTTTGCCATTTTGGGAAGTTTGCATTCACGTGGGACGGACCAAAATAGAAATAAGTTTGCATTCACGTGGGAGGAGGGAGTATTTTGCTTGAGATTTGTTTTTTAACAGAAAGCAACAAAACAGGGGGAGATTGAAAGTGTGATAGCATCACACTTGGCCAAGTCAAAGAGGTTGACTTATTATAGGTTTTGTTACTTTCTTATAGATTTAAATTAAGTAAATATTTTGTATATTATTTTTATATTTACTAACCTATTAACCGAAATGTGTTATGTTTTTAGTATTACTTTTGGTCATTTTATAGGACTCTCATATCTTGGAAAGAAGTCTAAGGAGATAAAGATGCTTAAAAGATATAAAGGGATAATGAAGATTAAAATGAAGAGATAATGATCAAGGCTTCTGTTATCTGTCTGAGAAGGCTCCTTTACTATAAATATGAAGACCATATCTCAGTTGCAAGACACGATTTTTATACACTCTGAAAGGCTGAAGGATTAGATGCTTGAGAGGAGTGTTTTATTGTGAGAGTACTTTTGATTATTTTGTTATTCTCTTAATTTATTGTGTAACCGGTTCAGAAGTGATTTAATAAGAGAAGTTTATTGTCTACAGCAGTAGATAAGTGTTAAATCATTTGTTTATTTTCCTTTTTATTTATTTATTTTTCGCTGCATTTCTCTGTTGTGCTAGTGCTGGTGCAATAGCATCAGGACTCACATCAGTAAGTTTCGTGTTCCTGTGAACTTCCCAGCCGCTCCATTTCTTTCGACATGAAAAATAAAAGCAGCTAGTTGAGATAGAAGTAAATCAAAATGCTCAGAAAGCAAACATCGTGATGATGCACCAGCAAAGAGAGACCAAAATCAACATCTGGAGTGGAGCTGGTGACCCGACGAGGCTGATAAGCCAGAGTAAAAGGAGGGGAAAGTACATACTCAAATGAACTCCGTATATACTACAATAACGCAGCAGCTGAAAACAAATGTATATACTCAAATGTGACATTGATTCACTACAATTCTCAAAAATGCAACTATACAATGAAATGATCACACGATATCAATTTATCCACAGAATAAGCACCCCACAAACAATGACCACATTCTCTACCATATAATCCCACAAACATATCATCATACATACAATGAACACGGATCCAGTCAGAATCCAGGAGTGTACGTACTCCCTCTGTCCCAATTGAAACTACACATATTTCCCCTTTAGGTGTTCCGTTAGAAGCTACACATTCTCAAAATGGAAATTTATAATACTTTTGTATTCAATGCGACCCGCTTTCACTGTCACAACAATTTTCTACTTACTACTTCGTACCCCACTTTTCATACTCACAACACCTGCTCCACTAACACTTTTCCTTAATTCCCGTGTTCAACCCAAATTGTGTTGCTTCAATTGGGACAGAGGGAGTATACATGCCCGTTCAAATCCACCAGCGCCACCACCACTGCAATCCAGTATTCCTTACTGGTCCTAAATATTGATCTATGTATTAAATAAGCTATGATAACACAATTAACATATTTGTTTCATCACTAGCAAGGGTTTCAACGACTTATCTCGTTAATCTTTCTAGCTAATTGTAAAATTATGCCATTATTTTCAATGGAGGAAGCCAGTATTGAGGATGATGGCATGACATAGGATTGGAACTCAGTTGTCTGAGGACTTGGGAGAGAACAATGTTTGGTGGTTTGTGGTGAAGGGTCGAGTTGAGATTCTAATTTTAAGGTGGGTAGAATTGCCAACTAGTACCGTAAATACAACCATGTATATTATACAGATCATAGAAGCTTGGGTGTCTAAGTTGGTGCCATATAGAATGAAACAAACCATAGAACTACACAGACTGCAAGCTTTAAGTAAGAATAGTGTACTTCCTCCATCACAAATGCATTGTTAATTACCAGTTTTTGAAGAAATAAAGAAAGTTGACTTTTAGGCTATTTTGGTAGCACACATTAACGCCCTTCACATTACAACATAGCATTGCAAGTTCAAATCGATACATGACTGATAGCTAAGGCGAAATTAATGTCTTACAGCATAAGGGTTACTAATTTTGGGACAAATGTATTTGAAAAGGGACACTAAAATCAAGTCAGAGGGAGTATAATAGAGGCATAAGGCATCAACTGATATGACTATCCAAGCTCTATCATCTATGTTTGTGCAAGAAAGGTAGTGCTCAAGAGAGTTTTCAACGGTTTCAGTAGTTTCCATCATTTCTTATGGAGCCAAAGACTATTTTTTGGCTTGGGAATATGATGAAATAAAGCAATGACTCACTAAACTATTTGCGCTTCTTTGCTAGGAAGCAACGGTCGGTCCATGCAACTTTCGACGCAATTTTCATAGTGAGTCATCCGGAAACAGCCTATATGTGTGCATTAATACAGGGGCAAGGCTGCATACATCCGACCCCCTATCACACCGTAGGTGGGAGCATTTGCGACACTGGGATAATGTTGTTGTTGTTGTAAAGAGTCAATATAGGAAATACACATTTGATCTAAAGCATCCAATATGTGAATGTCAATATTCTACGCAAGCACCTAGCTTACATAATTCAAGTCTCCTTTAATTTTTCAAAATGCGCAAGATAGACAATAGAAAAATCCTAGATAAGCACAAATAGATCACTAGCAAAAGTGAAGAATCACCCTCGAATTGAACGGCACACTTATCACAAGGACAATTCATAGTTCACATTGATCAGAGTGAAAAAACAATACTAAACAAGATGCAACATATTACCACAGCCTAGATAGTTCAAGTTCTTAGAGAAGAGAATCATTTTTGAAACATAATCTCACATTATTCATTATTGCGAAGAAAATACAACAAATCAGTGATCAGACCCTAAAAAAGAAAAGGCAGGCATACATAAACCATCATATTCAATAAGAATGCAAATTGTTCTATCAAACATTAAAAGGCAAAGTCAAAAAAGTAAACCTGCCCCAATTTTTACTCATGGAGCTCTAGGATCTGTCCCGTGTTGCCAAACATAAACAAGCTCATCCCAACCAGTGCTAGCCAATAACCCTTCCACAAGCACACTCATATCCACTCCAACCGCAAACTCCGAATGTTGATCATATCTCCCAATTAAAGCATCTTCCACCATATAATCCCACAAACACACAGTCATATCATAAGAACATGAAGCAATCATACTTCCGCGGTGGGGCGAAAACTTCACCTTCCTCACAGCATATCCATGCCCATTCAAAACTGCCACCGGAATTCTATAATTCCTCACATCCCAAATCTTGATTGATTTATCAACCGAAGCAGTAGCAAGCACACAATCATCGTATTTGTTCCAATCACAAGCTAAAATTTCAAATTCGTGAGCAGGGAGTATCATAGTGGACCCTGGTTCCCGCACATCCCAAATTCTAGCCGTGCAGTCGCCGGAGGCGGATGCAAAAACGTCGGCGTGGCGGGGATTCCATGAGGCGGAATACACGCAATACGCGTGTTCCTTGAACGTACGAACGCTCGTGGGTCTATCAATCGTCCAAAGCTTAATCGTATCGTCCCAGGAAGACGACAGGAAGGAATCCCGGCGGACAGTGTTGTAGTCGACGGAGTGGGCTTCCCGGGTGTGTTCGGCTAAGGAGCGAACTGGATTTGCGGTAGGTGGAAGAGAAAGGTCGTATAGCTTGACGGAGCCGTCGGCTACGGCGGCTACTAAGAGAGAATCGTGAGATTCGGACCATGAGATGTCGTAGACGCCGTCGGCGGTGTCGAAGGAAGCGAATTCCGTGATGGGGCCGGCGGGAGAGAGGTCAATTACATGAATTCGGCCGTTGCCGAGAATACCGAAGTTTTGGGAGGTAGCGACGGCGAGGCGGTGCTCGTAAAAAGGGCTGAATTTGACTGAGTAGCCATTAAAGGGGGTTTTGAACACCGGCATCGTAGTGATCGGCGGTTGAACGGGTTGCCGACGATCGAGTGGTCTTTTGCCTTGGGAGTTGGGAATTATCTGACTAGGAAAAGGCTATGTTTGGCAAAATTTTATTTCGATGTTTTCGTTCCATTTCGTCGAGAAATGTTATACTCTCTCCGTTATTTCACCATTTTGGGCTTGATATGCAAATTAAAAAAAATAGAAGAGAGGAGAAAGTGTTGTGAGTATAAAAGTAAAATAAGAGAAAATGAGTGGAGGGAATAGAAAATTTGAAAAATATTGTGAGTGTAAAAGTAAAGTAGGAGAGAGAATTATGGGTGGAATAGTAAAGATTCTTTGCCATTTTAGAAAATGTGAAGCTTTTAACGGGACACCCGTTTTGGCAAAAAGTGAAGTTATCAATGGGGCGGAGGGAATATAGAATTGTTATTCCTTCCCGCACAATTACTTAATACCCTCGCTGAATTTACTTATAAAAATTAAGAATACACCTTCATTATTACTATTTTATCATTTTAAACCCCTCAATAAACATTCTCCTAAACTATCAAAATACACCCACACCCACCCCCACCCCCACACCAACCCACTTACACGTACAAACACAGACAAGGCATTTTTTATAATCTGTTCGGCAGATACCTGTCAAACATGTTGTCCATGTTCGACAGATACCTTCCAAACAATTTACATATGTTCGGGAGATACTTGCCAAACATCTTTTCATGTTCGTCAGATACCATCCAAACATGTTGCACAAGTTCAGCAGATTCCTGCCGAACATTTTGTCCATGTTCGATCATCATTAACCAAATATGTTAGTCATGTTCGGCCATATGTGGCCAAACATTACTTAATTTGGTGATCACTGTTGAACGAACATAACTACGATCATCTAGTTCACACAGACACAAACGTTTAAATAACAATTAATCCAAATAAATCAAAATATCAAATTAATCAAATACATAAATCTAAAACTAACATTCAAATAACATACTACTAACGACATAGTACCAAAATAATATATTGCTTATATAATAACGTTCAAAATTAAATCAATTCTCTACAATCCTCCTGCTATGTATTGTAGCTATCATGATGCACATAAATAACGACTTGAATGTCATTTGTAGGCTATAGGTGGTAATGGACATCCTTCTTTCAAATGAACATACATGATATGCCCCCTCGGGGCACAGCCGAGTAGTAAAGGAAGCAGCATTGTTGGGCTTGCAACCTCAGCATGGGGAGTTCGAATCTTGACAGGAGCAGCTGGAGCAGCCAATTAAATTGGTGATGTAAGAGTGATGTAAGAGCCATGTAGGAGGCCTTCCTTGGGGCCAGGAGTATAAGGGGTGCTGTCACCCTGACTACCTCGGGCATATCCCGCGGTTTACCTCCGCCAGTCACTGAGGGGCCGGTGGTTGGTGGTCCAGGACATAGCCCGGCGAAGCTGGGAAACCTGGGTATCAAAAAAAAATACATGATATCAATGTCCAATAACGTATCCAAATAAGCATATAAATATACAACCAATTCTGAAACATAATATTGAGAGTTGTTGGTACCGAAATGTAGCGATTTTCGTTGACGTACCCGATACAAATAAGCTTTGGGTTATTAGGTTTTGGTATTTACAGAGGAAGAAATGTGTATGATGTGTTGCTGCTTAAACATACAAGAGCAACATTGAATACAGATACAACCAAGTAACCCATATATCTTGCACGTCAAACCAACGACCTTCTAGTGCAGAAGTCTCATAATAATTGAGAATTCGTTTCACTTCCTCGACACGACCATGTTCTATGAATATGAAACCGTATAATTTGTCATGATATAACTCTTTCCATAATAGAGATCGAATCATAGGGCATTCATATACATGTCTAAGTATCCCCACGATAGAACAAAAACCGCAATGACCATCACCTATCACGTATATCGTTTTCTCACAACACATGTAATGATGAAATAGATCAATGATAATCGATGACTTCTCAAGTCTCGTTTTTCGACGGACAGACTATACAAAAATTTAGAACAAGACAATATATAATCAGTTTAAATGAACAGACGTTGAGATATTACGAACAATAAAAATAAGCAAGATAATTACCGATAACTTGGCATTTGATGTAAACATCGCAGAGCTATGATTAGCATCAACTTCTAATGCAATTGGTTCGACCTGTGAGCAACCATCAAAAATGTCCTCCATATACTCAAAGTAGCTGGGACAACGTTTTGTTGATTTGACAATTTTAGCTTTTATCCCTTTGGGACGACCTTTATTGTTTGTTTTCACTACGGTTTCACTAACCATCGTCGTTTCTGGATTACAAATCTCTGTCATTCTCCTAACAATTAAAGTCTTCTGCAACTCTAGAGCGGCCTCAAATCTCGTATCAAGATTATTCTTCCACTCTTTATATCGATCACGAACGTCATGTTGAAAGTCACCATTAGGGCATTTAATCGGCAAGGCGTCTAACATTCGCCAAAAATCATGTACATGATTAAGTGGGATGAGATCCCCTAATATTATATAATCTGTAATTTCATGTGGACAAGTAATTCCGTATACTAATCTCAAATAACATCGACATAACAAAGCATCCACTCCATTATCACCTTAAAACTTGATTTGTTCGTGTATCAAAAAAAAAGTTACCTTACATGCGTACTGTTCGGAAAAATGTGGGGGAACAATTTCAAAAGGGATCGCATCTGGTTGAACAATTTCAAAATGTTCAACAATCGATGTTTAATACCATTTAAAATGTTCAGCCAATACTGTCTAAACATTATTCAAATATTCGGCCAACACTGTCTGAAAATCGTTCAAATGTTCGGTCAATATTGATTGAACATCATTCCAATGTTCGGTAGGCACTGATCGGACTATGTAAGATTGTTCGTTCAATAGTTACCAAACAATTCAAATATGTTCGGCAACTGTTGACCGAACTGTAGGCACTATGATTTTTATTTTTATTTTTGAAAACAAAGCAAAAACCATTGGAGCGTTCAAAATAATTACATTTACGCCTTTACCATCAGATGTTGTTCCATCCATACTTGATTTTTAACGCAATATAGTAAATTTGAATAGAGAATTTTGTAAAAGGAAGTGAGGGAGCTTTTTTTTACCATTGATGGAGTAGAATGGGCTGTAAACAAAGGTAAGATTTTAGAATTTAGTGGGGGTGAAAATTTAATAAATTTTGCGGTTGTATTTAGTAGATAAGTAAGTAATATTGAAGAAATAGAATTGCGGGTGTACAACATTGTAGTGAAGGGTAATAGAGTCATTTCAATTAATGGAATTTTTTGAAAATTGCACTGCGGGGGTATTAAGTAATTGTGAGGGGGTGAATAACAATTCTCTAGTTATATATACCAAATTTTTTGGCACACAAATTAAGGAAAAGTAAGAGAGATAAAAAGTGAAAGAAAATGTTGTGAATATGAAAAATTAAATAGGAGAGAGAATGAGTGGAAGGAATAGTGATTTGATTGATGTTGTGAGTATAAAAGTAAAATAGGAGAGATAATGAGTGGAAAAAATAGTAAAGATTCCCTTCCATTTTGGACAGTCTCCATTGAGCTGGGACGGACCAAAAAGGAAATAAGTCTCCATTGAATTGAGACGGAGGGAGTAAGACGTAAAATTGTTTTTTTTTTTTTTTTTTTTAATTCCTAACCACCTAATATCAATTTTAGCTAGCTGGGGGTATTGAACTCAAAACTTCTACGACAGATAGACTTAAAAACTTCAAATTTGCATCGAGTGAAATGACTCTACTAACCCTAATCCATACACCCATTTCTATATATTTCTTCTCTTAAACTCATTGTTATATAAACCCATAACATTTAACTCATCTTTTACCTTCATTATTATATACACCCTTAACATTAAACTCAAATCTACCCCCATCATCAATTTTTTCCCTTTCCCACATTCTCCCATTTTTCATCATTACATCCAAATCACCCTCTTCATTTTTTTTACAGCCAAACCAAAATTACCTCCCTTCTCATACTATCTTAAACATTCTGTTTTTGTGGCAATAATTCGGCTAGAGTTAGATGATTTTTTCCCATAATTGGCCACACCTGGCCGAAAATTAAGAGGAGTTCGGTCAGACCCAGCCGGAAAAAAAATCCGGCAACACCCAGCCGAACCTTTAATAAAATTCGGCCATGGTTTGCCGATCCTGGGTTGAAATTCGGCAAGTACCGGCCGAACTTTTATTATTTAGTTAAAAAACAAAGAATCTTCGCCTAACATTTAGGTAATTAACATTGTTTTAATTAGAGTTTTACAAAAAAAAAACTACCTTTATTAGGGGTTACGACAGGTAGTTGCCGAACAGTTTCAAGATATTCGACAGGTATTGGCCGAATTTTTGGATTGGTTCAGCTAATACCGGCCGAACTTTTGTAATTTAGATAAAAAAAATGGCTATTATTTAGGTACTTAACATTGTTTTAACCTAAGAATAATTGTTCAAACATATTACAAACATAATCACAATACCAATATAATTCAAATATAATCGGATAAGAATAATTGTGAAAAACATAATACAAACATAATCGAATAAGAATAATTGTTTAAGAAATATTCAAGAAATATTCTAAAAGTTCGGTCATGAGTGGATGAAATATTCAAGAAATTCGGCCGGGTTTGGATGACATTTTGAGAATTTTCGGCCACCACTGGCCGATCAAATCTCGAATTTCGGTCACTACTTGCTGATCATATCTCGAAATTCGGTCACTACTGGCCGGCCATACCTCGAAATTCAGCCACCCATGGCCAAACCACCCTAAATCCAGATTTGAACAAATTAAACCCTAAAAATTCTCAAATTGAAACTATAACAAATATTTAATGAAACAAAATCACAAAAATATGATTTCTCTCTTTCTCTCTCTCTCTCTCTCTCTCTCTCTCTCTCTCTCTCTCTCTCTCTCTCTCTCTCTCTCTCTCTCTCTCTCTCTCTCTCTCTCTCTCTCTCTCTCTCTCTCTCTCTCTCTCTCTCTCTCTCTCTCTCTCTCGTCAGTTAAGTTAAAGAGTGTTTGTGGGTATGGGTGAGTGGGTGGGAGTAAATGGTTAATGGGTGTGGATGGGTGGGTGAGAGTTAATGGCTATGTTAAGGGGTATAAAGTAGGGGTGTAAGTGGTTCAGTTCAAACCGCGGTTCGGAATCGAACCAAACCAAACCACGCGGTTTAATTCAGTTTTCGAACAATAGTGGTTTGGTTTGGTTCCTAAAACTGTCAAACCGTGTGGTTCGGTTTGGTCTGCGGTTTGTACCCCCAAACCACGATTTGAGACCGCGAGACCGAACCACCAAATCGAACCGATAAACCAAACCACCAAACCATTCAATATTAATCGTAGATATGCATATCTTTAATATTCACCTCACATTTAGATTTGAAAACCACTAATTCTATTAATGGGTTTTAGCCCATATCCCTTTTTTCTTTTGATTAATCTTCATGTAATAATGTTAATTAACTTTTTAGCACATAACATTACAACTACTCAAATGGCATGTTGTTATTATAAACATTAAAGAACAAATTTCATTTAAATTTTGAGTCTCTTATGTATGTTATGTCTGGAAAATTCAAACAAACATGACAATGAATTGTGTAGTCTGAAACCATGTTCTAATTAATGGTTTAAGTCATGTTCTATTTCATGGTTTGAACGGTGGTTTAAACCGCGGTTTGGACCGTAAAATATTGATTTTTTTTCATGGTTCGGTTTGAGATTTTTTCAAACCAATAATTAGTGATTCGGTCCGTAAATTGATATAAACCGAACCAAACCGAACCATTTACACCCCTAGTATAAAGGGAAAGGGAGTTGTTTGTTTTAATTTTTTGGAGGTGAATTTTATGATACAGGTTTACTCAAGAATTTTACGGGCCTATATAACAATTCTCTTTCTAATTTTGGGGACTGTTACCATTAACTCCCCTTAGATTTCATGGATTTTCAAATATCCCCTTGAAATATACTCCCTCCGTCCTTTTTATAAGTTCATCGTTTGATTTAAACAAAAAAAATAAGAAAAAAAAGTGAAAAAGATAATATGTTATAAGTATATAGTTGAGAAAGCGGGCTATTGTCAGGTCCGGGCCTAGTGCAAGGCAAGTGCCATTGCCTAGGTCCTTCAAAAATAATAAGGCAAATTGCATTTTAGTTACCTGAGTTTGTCGAGATGTTTCAATTGGTTATTGAATTTGCATTTGTAACAAGTTGGTTATTGAGTTTGTCATTTTGTCGCAATTAGGTATATTTTTGGATGCTCAGTTAAAAATCTAACGAAAAACATAACATCTGAGTTACTTAGGGATATTTTGGTCATTCTCAATATATATATATATATATATATATATATATATATATATATATATATATATATATATATATACTCCCTCCGTCCCACTTCACTTGGCACCAAGTGAAGTGGCACGGTAACTAAGAAAAAATAAGAGTGAAAAAAAGTGTAAGAAAATGTTGTGAGTATAAAGAATTAAATAGGAGAGAGAATGAGTGGGAGGAATAGTTAGGAGAGAGAATATTGTGAGTGTAAAAGTGAAGTAGGAGAGAGAATGAGTGGAGGGAATAGTGAATATTCTTTTCCATTTTGGGCAGTGCCAAGTGAAGTGGGACGTCCCAAAATGGAAATTAGTGCCAAGTGAAGTGGGACGGAGGGAGTATATATATATATATCCCACACACACACACTCCCCCCCGTCTCTCTACCTTCCCCCAACACCGTCGACCGTCTCCCTCCCCCTACTCCGGCGACCGTCTCCCCCTACTCCGGCGACCACTTCCCCTCTTCCTCTCTCTCTCTCTCCTTTCTCTCTAATATACTTCCACTTTCTCATTTTCCGGCCAGATCTACCGCCTCATTGTCATTTTCCGAAAATACAAATTGGGTTGAATCTGAGACATGTGATCGGAGGGGGATCGGTGGCGGGTGCCGATTTGAAGAAAGCTCCAGAAATTGGGGTGATTCCACGAAATGCGAAAGATGAATCAGAGATGGTGTGGTTCGAGGTTGAGGGGTTTAATATGTTACATGTCATAAATGCTTGGGGGGAAGACGGCAGCGGCACAGTGGTGATGGTGGCGCCCAATATAGCGCCGGTTGAGCATACTTTGAAGAGGATGGATTTGATACATTCTTCTGTTGATACATTCTTCTGTTGATACATTCTTCTGGTGACACAGTGGTGATGGTGGCGCCCAAATTTTGACGATGGTGATGGAGGCTTGTTTGATTTTGTGGACTGAAATTGGTGGTGGCGGCGGTATGGTGGCGGCGGCGGCAATAGGGTTGCAATCATGACAGATTTGGGGCTTTTTGAAATGTAGGTTTTTTTTCTTTCTGTTTTTGGGATGTGTTTAGGCAGTGTGGTGGTGATTGCTAGATTCCCGGTGGCTAGAGGGAGGTGGCAGCATGGAGGTGGTGGTTTTGAGTGGTGGAGATTAGTGGAAGTGGGTGATGAAGAGAGAATTGTTTTTCATCCGTTTTTATGGTTTTTTTTTTTTTTAATTGAGATTTTGACATAAATTATTTAGAAATATATTTATTAAGAGAAGGGGGTGAATTTAAAAATATATTTGAAGGGATATTTTGGTCTTTTTCATGCAAATTTCATTGAGAATGACCAAAATACCCCTAAGTAACTCAAATGTTATGTTTTTCGTTAAATTTTAACTGGGCATCCAAAAATATACATAATTGCGACAAAATGACAAACTCAATAACCAACTTGTTACAAATGCAAATTCAATAACCAATTGAAACATCTCGACAAACTCAGGTAACTAAAATGCAATTTGCCCAAAATAATACTAATATTAGGGCCATAAAATTTCGTTAATTTGCAACTGTCCCAATGGTCATGAGTCTACTATAATATAAGGCTCCGTTTGTTTCGACGTAAAACATTTTTCGGAAAACGTTTTCCGAAAAATGTTTTCCTGTAAAATGTTTTACGGAGGTAGAGCGTAAAATGTTTTACGGAGGAAGGGTGTAAAATGTTTTCGGGTGTTTGGTAAGAAAAATGTTTTTCGGAAGGGCGTAAAATATTTTATTAAATTTTTTTTTTTTTTTGTAACCGCCCCACCCCCCCCCAATTTTTTTTTTTTTTTGTAACCTCCCACCCACCCTGCTACCCCACCCCCCAAATTTTTTTTTGTAACTCGCCCCCACCCACCCCCTCGCCTTACCCCCTCCACCCCCCCCAATTTTTTTTTTTTTGTAACCGCCCCACCCACCCCCTGCCTACCCCACCCCCCAAAAAAAAATCTTTTTTTTTAATTATCATTATTATGTGGGCGGGGGGTGGGTGGGGTGGTGGGGTAGCAGGGGTAGGGGTAATTTTTTTATTTTTTTTTAAATTATCATTATTATGTTGTACCTTGTGAAATATGAGTTGTACATGAGGGACACCATTTTTCGGAAAATGTTTTACTTAGGACAAGGTCAGTAAGTCGTTTTACTTAGGAAGGGCGTAAAATGTTTTCCGAAAACGTTTTCTCCATTTTCCAGAAAACAACCAAACAGCGGAAAACGAGTTATTTTCCGAAAAATATTTTCCGGGGGCTAACCAAACGGCGTAAAACGAGTTATTTTCCGAAAAATATTTTTCGAAAAATATTTTACGCCCAAACAAACGGAGCCTAAGCTTCCTAGCCGCCCACAGTATCAAAACTTGGCTCCATTCTTTTCTCATTTTTTCCCTATACTTTTTATTTGGGCTTTGTTGCAAATTTTATTTTAATTATTTGAATATTTTGCAATTATTATTGTTAACATTTCATTGCAATATTATTTTCAATTACTTAAGTTATCTCAAATAAATTATTTGTAATTATTATTTTAATATAATTAATTATTGTTTTAATATAATCATAATAATTATTTGAATACTTCGTTATAATTTTATTGTAATATCTCCTTAAATTATTCACAATTATCTCAAATAAAATGTCAACCCAGCCTAATTACCAGCCTCCACTATTCAAGTCGAATCTCTATCATTTTACTGATAACATGCTAAAACCTAAGTTGTAAAGGGAGATTTCGAAAGAAAAAAAAATGAACCGTTAAAGAAGTGTGTATATTTAAATGAGACACCCAGTTTAAAAAATAAGTAAACTTATAAATTTAACAAACTGTTTGGCTAGTTTAGTCGGTAAAATTCTAAGTTTCTAACTTCATGATCATCAATTCAAGTCCACACAATTCACAACCTACATTGAAGCATAATTTATGGATTGGATCTACCATTGATATAAAAATTTGACAAGAATTATCAATTCAATAATGGACAAATGAAAGGGTTGTCACATGCCTTTCATAACAGTTATATACTCTTCAAAATTTCAGTGACTATATTAAGAAAATTAAAATGCATAAAATATAAAAAAAAATGGATCAATGGTCATTTTTTTTATGTAAATTAGGATCCAATATTTAGCACTATTTTTTTTAAGGCCTAAATTGCATTTTTTTTTTTTGTTTTGTTTTATAAAGAGAAAGTGACAACTTTAATTATGGACATAAGTAAATTATTATAAATTATAATTATTGATGATCGATAACATAGAAATGATATGCAATAGATATAAATATTGTGAATAGTTTCATTTTCCATTTATCCAACCAAATTATTTTACAAAGTTTATTAGGCCACATTTATATATTTTGATGCAAAAACAATAACAAGGTGGATATTCTAGCGGGAAATATTAGAGAAATCAATCCTCTTCTTTTCCTTTTTTTACTCAATGTCTTATAGATTCGTTACACGGGCTTGGGGGATTGCGGATACTAATTTGGTAAGGATAAGTTTCTTAGAATTAGAGATGGTCAAAAATAGTAGAGATGCCCACATGTGAGCATGGACCGGACTGAACGGGGCTGATAACAAGCTATATTGAAGGTTGAGGGTCGAGCACGTGGAGCCGTGGACATTGTAAAAGATAGGAGATAGCGGACTTTGTAGAAGAGATGACAAAGAGCCCATGTAAAAGCGATCAGGTCACTGATGGCTCTGATACCATCTTAGAATTAGATATGGGTCAGAAGTAGTACAAGTACAGAGACCCACGTGTGAGCATAGACTAAACTGTATCGGTAACAGACTATATTAAAGATTTCACCTTAGAATCAATTGATGATAAGGGGAATAGCCCCTCAATTCTATATATCTAATTTTCCAAAAGAGATCGATTGAAGATCTAGAATCATTATTCTTTGGAATCGACAAACATATATGCAACATTGAATTCGGAATTGCATAATTGTTGAAATTCCCAATTTGATATACTCATGAAGGGACGTATATGATTTTAGAGTGGAACTCAGATCTAAGAAAGGGCAATTACTGAGTACCTTTCACTCTCTCTTTTATGATATTTCCTTGAGTGTCAAAAAATAATCAAATTTCCTTTAGTATTTTTAAACCTCTGTTAATGACTCTAAACTACTTCAATTAAATGGAAAAGGGAGCACATCAAACCTCTTTATAAGTTTACTAAGTACTCCCTGCAGCATCCCATTTAAAACTTAATGGTTTGGGCATAAAAATTAAGAAATAAATATTATATTCAAAAATATTATGAGTGAAAAATAGATTGTGAATATAATTAGTAGGTGAGATTTATAAGTGGGACCCATAATTTAAATGTATGAATATGATAAATGAGGTAGACCCAATATTATAACAATAAAATTGTCAAAACCGAAGTTTCAAATGAAACACTATTTGAATAATTGGTGAAGCTTCAAATGGGGGACGGAGGGAGTATATATGCTTCTCACTATTTATAATAGATATCTAGTTTTGACTGGATTGCACTAGGCATTATTTGATAACCCCCAAAATATCCGACCTTTGGTTCAAATTGACCTTAATTTGGAGGAAATTTGTAACCAAAAATATTTAAATTTGCTGTTGATCAAAATCAAAAGCAAATTTGAAAATTTTTTGTTCATTCATTTTGGGACGGAGGTAGTATATTTTAGGAGTATTTTTATGTCTAACTGATTAGAACATAATTGACAAACACACAAACATTTACGATTGCTCCATTGCTATCTGAGGTACCGAGTTAAACCCTGATCCAAGCTTGAGTGATTTTAAAAGTAACAACTCGAGTAAAAATCTATCCAGGAACACAAGTATGTAATGAAGTTTTTCAATAAACTCCCATGAAATGATCCCGAAAAACTTGGGAGAGAACGAATTAGAAAATCTGAAACTAGTAAACTCCCCAAAAGACAGCAGAAAACATGGAAGAGTACCTGTCAAGAGGTTCTCAAGCTTCATTGCCCTCCGAAGTTGTAGATGGTCACAAGTATATGGCATCAAGTGATCTGAACTCGGACATGGTTCTCGGGAGGAGAGAGAGATGTTCATTGCTCAGACAACTATAACCTTTCACCGGAAGACCTGCATACTACAAATCCACAAAAACTGCACTGTTTCTTCCCGTCTTCATTGGGCCCTTTTACAACACAGAAGGAAAAGGAAAGTAAGAATTCCTGTTTGATCATGGCACTTCACAAGCTACGAGATAGAAACATGATGTTAGTCTTCTAACACGTAAGTATCAATTGATTATACATAAATTTAAATCATCTACAGAGCATCTTGGTGCAGTTTGCCCCTTTTTCTTGTCCATTCCTCTACAGAGAAAGAAGTTTTACTCTGTATCAACAGTTCAAGCTAGAATTACTGCTAAAAGAGTAAAGAGCGAGAAACATTAGCTAGAGGGAGAGCGGAGATATATGAACACACTATTACACACAGACACAGGCAACCACCACTTCATGCCCAAGAAGATTCCTATCATAAATCTGAAGGTTTCCAACTTTTATAACATCCTCCCACAAGCTGGAGCTGGATTGTATGTGTGAATTAGAACTTGTATGATGAAGGAGGAGGATTTAGTAACTTCCCCAAATTTTGGACATTCATTTTTTGGGACAAGATTTTTGCAAATTTGGACATCCATTTAGGACGGAGGGATTAGTATAAAGCTTTTTAGAACAAAAAGACAACATTTTATCTTTTAGTCTTTTATGTCACAGATTTTCCATCTTGATATCTGCAACTTGAACAACCTGTCAAATAAGGCTATCAGCAGTGCAAATGATGAGACTTTTAATAACACATTCCATATCAAGATTAACCAAACTAATTAGACCAAATATGTAATACTCCAATCCCACATCAAACGGAAGTGGGAAATGAGACGCCTTATAAGTGGCCACCTAGCAGTACTATGCACCAACATCATCCATCATGGACTTTCTAGTCAGTCCACAGTAGACCAATTTGACCCTGGTGATTTAGAAAGCCAGTGCATGGAACAGCCTTTCGGGCTCCAGTCGTTATAAATGGTACATGGGACCCACCTCTTGAATCCTCCACTGTCCAGGCTATTGATCCTTGTGGTGCTTGACAGGACAACAAGGATTTAAGTCTTGGGAGATTGTAATATCGATCATACATCAAATAGACGTGTCCACCTATGACTTCTAGGTACCAAATCATTCATTGATATTTAGGTTGGATCTAATTGATCCAAGTGCTTAGTGGGCACTGCATACCACAAGTAGTCGACCGGGCTTTCTGGCCCGGTCATTGTAAAATAGGCCTTAAAATCCAGATTAAGATTAACCATATTAATCAAACCAACCAGTGCTTCAAATCAACCAAACTGTCGATAACACCTAATAATAAGCAAAATGTCAATCCGACCCTCCAACTTGATCAAACTATCAACTCTTCTCAGTTCATCAACCATCAATCCAACTACACCAACCTATCAATTGCATAATCAAAGTATAAAAAAAATTGCACAAAAGACCCCAGATAAGTCAAAACTTTTAATCTGACCCTTTAACTTGGCCCAGGTATTAATTGGAACATCCACCAGCAGAACAAGAACATGGCATAGCACAGATTAACTGAACTCTTAATCTGACCATTTAATGTGACTAACCATTCAACTAAAGCATAAACTTACGACGATATCAACTAAATATTTTGGTCACTTCTATATGAAAGCTAACAGCTCCACCCCATTCTATCTATAAGTAAAAACAGTTCTATCCACTGCGTGAAAAGAATATTGATTATGTCCAATTTTCATAAAGAACATAACAGTTTCCAGCATGAAACATCTGACTATCATTCAAAGTAAAACCGAAAAAAAAAAAAAACCCCCCCGCAGCACATTCTTCCCCACAAGTCGATCAGAATCCAAAGACAATCTCATCCTACCCGAAACAATCAACTAAATGAACAGAAAAAAACATCTGAAGGATCACTCGAACCCCAAAACTCCATCACGAACAGAATGTTTATAGGATTCTGATACTACCCATTAGAAATACTTGCCGAGAGAACCTTCCAAGTGCCGACTCTAGTGGTGTGTGACCGTCCAGCCCCATGACCCTAGGGGTGCATGAATGAACACTGCTGCTCCGCCTGTGCTGGTGTTTATGGGGCTGATCTCGCCTCTTGACCGACCAAAACCCTACATAAAGTCCTTAAATGATCTCATTATATATCATCACGAGTTTAAGTGTAAAGTAGAACATCATGATTGGCAAGGAGGATTAACTAACTTCACCCAAAAAAGAGGCATTCATTTAGGGACAAATTTTCTGTAAAAGATGGGCATTCAATTGGGGATGGAGGGAGTACTACTGAAGAAGGAAAGCGAGAGGCAGAGAGAGCTAAGAGATACAGGGAAGTGGAGAGAATGACTCTATTATCTTATCTAATTAAACTAAATGAATTAGAGCATTTATATTGTCTAACATTAATCCTGTCTCAGGAGGGTTTTCCAATCCTAAACCCGAAGGATTCCATCTTCAAATAACACTTTTCTTTTTAGTTCCCACCAATTCCTGGATCACTTTAGTCTAACTCACAAGTGCAAGATTATAATGTAGTAGACCCATTGGGAGACTTACATAAACTGGAATCAAAGAGAAATGTAGAGGATCTGATATGCCTAATTTCTTCAGACTTCAAAGACTGGTTCCCAAGTAATCCAGATGCTCTGGGCATAAAAACCAACGAAATACAGCTGGATGGAATTAAAATACGTTAACCTATATGAAGGAAGACCTATCTAAAAAGGACCTTTCCAATCTGAATGACCTTTATTTGTGACTTTCACCTTGGATACTTTCCATGTTAAAAGCTACAAGAGCACCACATGAATGGGGGATGATTTATTCGTTGACTGATATGAATATAACTTACTGAAAACATCTCAGTCCTGTGTGCTTGAACAGTTGGTAGATTCAATTGACTATTAGATACAGCAACTGGACATAGACACCCGATCAGGAGACACTGACCCGTCAATGTTTCATATTAACCTGCAGAAATTATTACAATAAAACATTTAATTATAAATATCAGTCGGAAAGAAACTAGTACGAGCCTGAAGAGAGAGCTATGGCCCAGATGAGTACTAAACTCGGATTTAAGTACTCAAAACGGAAATCTACAAGGGTTGCATGGCTAAAGTACCTTCTTTTTTGAACTTCTAGCTGGTGAGCTGCTGTCTCTTCTATTCTTCTGGTTCGGTGAATTTCCCTATGCCGAAAGAGATTTAAAACAGAGATACACATTTGGTATAATTGCAAAGAATTTCTGCTCATGAGTTTGACGCGATGCATCTTAACGTAATGGAGCAATAGGTTTCCCAACAACTCACTTAGGGTGTTTTCATCTACAGAGTCCAGATTTTTCTGCAATCTGTGTTTCTTGTTCTCAATCTGCGGGAGATGGTAGATGTGCTGTGGGTTTGAGTCTGAAGCAGGTTTTGACTCAATGTCAAGGAACTTGACATGGGCAAAACTCGTGATGTTTATTGTAAAGATAACATTGAAAACAGGTATCTGACTAAAAGCGGAAAATATTTTCATAAGGCGTCAGAGCATCACAAATGTATGAGATATCAAAGGTTCAAGTAGTTAATTGGAGGATCCCCCTAACAGTAGACATAAGTTTAAGTTTGCAAGTAGTTCTAGGATCCACTTCAAATATAAAATGAAACACATCATCTCTGCATGACTAAGATGAAGCTTGTCTTTTTTCTCTAGGTATTATCGTGGAACTAGTAAGCATTAGGATAGAGGGAATCTATAATCTGACATGACGATAACAACTCACATCTGCGCGCATATACTCTCCCACACAAATTGGTGGAGAGGGAGAGGCCAAGAGGGGTTAGAGATAGAGAAAGAGAGAGAGATGGATTTAAGATAGTAATAATTTCTATTTGCCAAATAAATTATCTGTGCTTTCATGGAAGTGATTGTAAAAATTAATTCGGCATATTTGTACACTCGCAGTTGAGTAAGCGTGAAAGAACTTCTTCACAGCTTGGACGTTGATCTGGTTCTGCCCAACAATCTGAAACGGAAAATTGAATAATCTCTGAATTCTAAGCTAACATAAGGTGTGAAAACAAAATGAAATTTATTTTGCAGACCTGAAATCAGCTTTCCGAGGGGACCGTCAGGAACCTCTAACCGTGCTCCGTCATTACCAACTGCATAAACCACCTGCATGGTGACATGGTATAACTGTAAGTATGAAGCCTGCCTCTTATCGAAAACGAGAACGTGACTTATTTGGGTCTTTTACCAATATATTCTCATGTGAGCATTATGAAGTTAATATATCACTCACTTGAGCTGATGGTACACCATCCCATGGCTTATTTTGTGTACATAGTTCCCAAATTATGACACCAAGGCTGAAAATGTCACATTTTTCGGTAAAGGGTTCATTGCGAATCAGTTCAGGGGCCATCCACTCTGGAGTCCCTGCAGAAGAAGTATCTCTCATGGGTCTGGTGGATAATACCCGTGAGAGTCCAAAATCACAGATCTTGACTGTCCAATGCTTATTCACCAAACAATTTGCACTTTTCAGATCACGATGTGCAATATTCACACGATGTATGCACATCAGGCCCCTGTAATCAAGAGAAAAGAAGAGTTAACGAGGTGTCCCGTTATTTATCCACTAGACGAAGAGACAATGCAACAAAACGAAATGACAAATATTCTTATGCCGGTGAAACTAGAAAGTTCATGTTATAAGCAACACCGAGAAAAATCCAGGTGCTTTACACATAATTTTTGGAAAATCTAGAATTAGCCATTAATAAATTTTAAGCAGTACTCCAGCAATCTATAGCATTAGTGTGCACTATTCTAAAACAAAAAAAGCAAGCACAATAGTCTATGCCCTTGAACAACTTGGTTTACAGAGATATTTTATGCTAAAGAAGAATGGAAGAACTCAGGACACAGATCATTTCCTGTTCTTCAGAAGCAGACAAATTTCATTTGGTTATGACTAATTCCACAATGACCACATGAGTTGACTGAAGATATTTCTTTTGGGTCATCCTACATTCATTCTTTCTCCTGGATAAACAAATGGTACATTCTCATAATCTCATTTCCCTCTCACTGAGAGAATATGGGAGGGTATGCCGGAGGTGGGAAGGGGATGGAGGGAGAAGGTTGGGTGGCCGGAGGGGGATAAGAGGGGTGACCGGAAAGGAAATATATATATATATATATATATATATATATATATACTCCCTCCGTCCACTTACTTCACACTTTCTATTTTGGGCGTCCAAATACATACTTCACACTTTGTTTTTTTACCTAAAATGGAAAGTTTTTATCACTATTCCCTCCACTCATTCTCACTCCTACATTATTTTAATACTCACAACACCATTATAATTTACTATTCCCTCCACTCATTCTCTCTCCTATTTTACTTTTACACTCACAACATTTATATCATTATTTTTTTCCTTAATCCCCGCGTAAACAGTAAATGTGAACTAACTAAGTGGACGGAGGGAGTATATATATATATATAGAGAGAGAGAGAGAGTGCGCGTGTGTGTGTGTGTGTTTTGATAATTAGTGTACTCCCTTCGTCCCAAAATGAATGTCCAAAAAAATTTCACAAAATAATGTCCAAAAATGTCCAAAGGGAGTACTATTTTATAATTCAATATTTGAAATTTTTTTTGCTCTTGATCAAGAGAAAATTTGAAAATTTTTGGACATTCATTTTGGGACAGAGGGAGTACTATCTTATAATTAAATATTTCAAGTTTTTGATATAATAAAATAAAGATATAAAACAATTTAAAATAATATTTTTACTAAATTCTTATTCTTTAATAGTATATTTCCTTAAAATTGAAAAAATTATAATTTTAGATAAAAATAATAATTCTATTTTGAATATTATTAATTATTATATATTAATTCCGTCAAAAATTCTAAAGTTATTCGGACGGAGGGGGTAAAGTGGACAATTTTTAAACATCAAGTACCATTACATGAAAGACATATATGACTCAACTGAATTTTCTAACGAATCCCATAAAAAAGCTATGTTTTGATCAAATTTGTCACCACGGGCCATGTTTCGCTAAATTTTGGACGCTAGGCCCTAAACTAGTATCACTCTATGGAGTTTAGGCTCAATTTTATAATTTACCCTTTTCCATACTGGTGTATGTTTAATAAAAAAATTGATTAACACCAAAAAAGAAATTCTACTCTCAAGTAAATTTATCTATAATACAACGAGTCCGAACTCACGTATCACCATATTAAATATACATTTCCCTATAGATTAGATTGTATTGCGCCACTGTGGAAGCAAGGAAAAGTATATGAATCTATGACATGTGATTGTACAAAACCAAAGTTCATAAGAGGGGAAATACCGGGAATCACCTGCAAATATCACACAGCATTTTTATTCTCCTTCGCAAGCTGATTTTGTTTCTCTCTTCGCTTACATGGATTAGATAATATAGCGAACCCATGTCCATGTACTCAGTAACCACGGACAAGCGAGGAGGTTTTGTGCAAGCCCCTAGGAAAAGGATAACTGCAAGAGAAAAAATCACAGAGCTCAGGCATACATGATTTCATTTTTCCACAAACTAAAAATTAAAAATGAAAATGAGCTGCTTTATTTCTCCAGGATTCTAACAAGTTTGTGGACTATTTCATACACATTGCACCTAGCAATTTATGTGAAAAGATACAATAATTCATAGACATAAATATATCTAGTAAATAGAGAGGGATTACCATTTGGGTGCCGAAGACGGCTGAGGAAGCAAAGACAACACGGATCAGATAAAATAAATAAATAAATAAAGATAAAAAGGAGTGAGGATAAGGGCATTGGATGCATAAAAGTTCAGAAACTTGATGCACCAGCAAAAGGTACCATAGAATTGATATCTCATTGCAGAAATCTTCAATGTTCTCAAATGTCAAATCTTGTTCAAGTAACACTTTAATTGCAACCTGTGTTCCATTCCATGTGCCACGGAAAACTTCCCCAAAAAATCCTGGAAGATAGAAGAGACAGAAGCTTATAACTGAAATCTTGTTAAGTAGTTTTATGCAGTTGATGTCTTCTATATAAGTCAGAAATTTGTTATTTCATGTTTCTAATTTTTGTTTACTAAAGAAGTTAACTTGTTCTTCATCAAGACCACGTATATACATTCATACAAGATTAAACGCATTTACTCATGCAATGAGGTCTTGGGGATAACAGTACAATCTTTCCTCCTGGCAAATTACATTATCACTTGCCAGACCAAGGTTGAACTAATTTATAAATCCAAAAGAAAAATAAATTTAACTCCATAGCCAGCCAAACAAAAGCAAGCAGAGTTGGATTCTGAAATAACGACCCAGCAACGTATTGTTATCTGAATAGTTATTGAATCTGAAGGCAAATTATGCTTCTAAAGTATTTCTACTCTCGGTAAATTATTGAAGATTAATCCTCAAAATGGTGTGATTCTTCATTCTCATTATCAGTTGGTACCTCCAAGAGATTGCAATTGTCCCCCCCCCCCCCACTCCACTTCAGTATATACCACCACATGTTTTTAAAGCTCTAAAACTTGAAGAGCTAGTGAGAAGTCCTCAAAATGATTCTGTATGAATAATTTTGTTATCTTGGGCTCACCTCCTTTCATGCTCTTGAATTTTACAGATTCAAATCATGAATTATACACCTGTGGCCCAGTAATGATATATCAAATAATAAAGGTAATTTTGCAGTTCAGGAAATTGATTGTACTTTTCATGTTCTCTATGTTTTTGTCAACATTGATCATATCATCTATTTAACAAATCATGGTGATATACAGGAAGTAAACCAATTAACATACCCCCCCCCCTAAAAAAAAGGATGTGAAAATTATAAATTAATGAGCATTGCCTAAGCAGAACAGATTCCATATGTTTATCTTATAATTATAGGCAAAAACAGATGAACAGTACCACGAGGCTCCATTGTTGTAAAATTGATTGATATCTACAATCAAACTATAGAGATGATGATCAGAACCCAGGTAAGGGAGAGGACAGGACTATTGTTCATCGATATTAGGGGGAGAGAGAGAGGAAAAAATAACCCTGAGAAAGGTTTATGCAATGATTATCTGCTATATAAGCACAATCCAAGAAGCATAATGCATACCGATGCCAACACGCGACCCCACTGTAACTTCCGAAAAGTCAATATTCCATTCTTCAAAAGGTAACAGCGGCTTGTTCAGGATGGTTGATGACTCGAGTACCTTATTCCATGTCAATATCATATCAGCACTTCTAACAAGATTTTCAGCTTCACTCCTCTCAGGAGCCTGAACCCTGTGATGAGGAGATGATGGCAAGGAGATTGCCTTCGGACAACTAATGTGCCTCCTGTGCAGACCATATCCTTTAGATTTTTCGCCAGATACGCCATCTTCGTCGTCTAGGTGGAAGCCTGAAAGCTGGAAAGCAATGGAAGCTGTAAACTAACAAAGTGGTGGTCTTAAGCATAATATCGATATGATCCAGAGGATAATCTCCTCTAGGAAAATCGAGTAATTAAATGCTCTATTTGCAAGAAATATCTTTAAAATGAAATGAGCTTAAGCAACTAGATGTATTGAAGGAATGAGAAATTTATATGGATAACAAACTCCAACTATGGAGCAATGCAGCCATATAATGATAAACAAGATAAAATAAAAGGTATCCCAAATTAAAGCAAATATAAGAATGAGCAAAATATTTACACAGCTACTAAACGAACTAGATGTTCAAAGGATTTTACTATAAAACTTAAAATAAGGAAACAAAGAACTTAATTTACATTTACATGATGATCAGAGCTCTTGTATCGCTCGTCTACTTGGTCCATTTGAAGACGATTTTGCTTCAAAGTGTCATTCATTGCACGCACAACCCTATTAAATGTGAAAAAGATGTATTAGGAATATGGACTAATATAAGTTAACAGGGAAAGAATATGCCGACTGTGTATTCCCTTCAAATGAAACAATGGAAATTTATGTATTTACCTCAAACATTAAGAAACGGAAAGAAATAACAGTTGAACTACCTCTAAACTTTGAGCACAAGCGTTATAACCTACTCAGAATAGTGGTATATCTTCCCACCTTAATTTGGCAATTCATACATTTTTCCACCCTACTATTCTTCCAGCAAAATTCCCACTGTACTTTTAAAAAGAAGATTCAATTTTACCATTTCCCTTAACTTCTGCACCAAATCCTTACAGAGGTTGTAACATGGCCTAAAATTTGTTCTACTTGGCATGATAACCTGCAATATTGCTGGCCACAATCTATTTATCACATTCCACCTCACATTTTTTAGTTCCCTCCCCCCTCCCCTTTTCAATATTTCGTACAAAAGCAAATCAATTGAAACCCCTTTATTGCTGCTGAGGAAAACGAAAAGAGAAATAGGAGATTAATGTCCTGCTTCGATTGATCTTTCAGATCAAAAGAAGCACCAGTCTTGAATTGAGACAGTTATGACCCTTGTTCCAACTAAAGAATTAGGGTGAGGGGACTCCCTGCCAAATTGACATCAAAGCATAGTTGTGAAAGGCTAGCGCCTCCCTCGCCTGCCTCGCCTTTTTGGCGCCTTTAGGGGTTGACTGCCTTTTGGTTTTGTGGCGGGCTGTTGTGCACCTTTTTGACCCATGCGAGGCCTTTCTTGGTTATGGCGAGATGCGTGAGGAGTCCGTCTTTGTCAAAAGGCATAATAGGTGTGTGTAATGTTAAACTGAGCCATTTTGTAATTATACTTTTAATATTTTAACTTAAAATGCATTCTTTTGGGAAAACATGGGGTAAAGATAGCTTGTGACGTGCATGAGAAAGAAAGATATCCGTAATTTCTCTCGAGCGAGCAAAAGAAAATAAGTGCGATAAATAACGAATTAGAACGACGACAAACAAGAGAGACAAAAACACTATCGATAGCTTGTTTTATTCTAATCTTTAAAAAGAGATTTGCAAATTTTATTCTATTTACTAATTTACTTTGTTTTTTCTCTTTACTTTCGGTCTCCTTTTGTCATTTAAAGTTTTAACCATCTCTTGCGTTCATCTCTAGGTATGGAATTATACGTTTGAAATTATATATTAAAATTCACTTATTTCACACTTTTAACGACTACTAGTTTACTGATTTGAACATCAAATGTGTTTTTTGTATTAGAATTCTCACTTTTGGGGTGTTTTAATTGTGTTAAGTTACTATTACATGTGGACTTTTGACCTTAATTTAATGCAAAATTCTTGTTCTTAACTTGTTTAAGCTTTGTTTAGTATATTTTACATATATAGAACGCTAGTTCCAGTTTTCCTTTGCATTTTCATCTCACTCATGGTTATGGGTTTCCCTTCAATTCCTGTTGACAACAGCCTGTTGAATGACAATAATGAAATTGGGAAGAGAGGGAAGTGTAAGAATTTGTGGTAGAATGTGAGAATTAGGGTTTTCTTCTCT
The DNA here is from genome assembly GCA_022495995.1 of Adenophora triphylla var. japonica. Classification (NCBI taxonomy): domain Eukaryota; kingdom Viridiplantae; phylum Streptophyta; class Magnoliopsida; order Asterales; family Campanulaceae; genus Adenophora; species Adenophora triphylla. Next base: position 83,839 of record JAFEMH010002969.1, on the reverse strand, counting down.
AGTATCTAATATTGCCAAGTGGATAAAAATAACACAACGTTGCGATCTTCAATAGGAACTCGAAGGAAGTTCCAAAAAATGTCAAAGTTGAATCTCCCTTTTAATCTTAATGTGGCAATATTGCTGGAAAAATAATACAGTGGCATCATGCATGAGTAGCCAGCCTAATGTACATAGACCCTTTTTCCTAACCTAGTCCAAGTATGACTTTTGCAAGCCACTAACACTGTAAAGAGGGAAAATGATCAGCTTGATTTTGTAAAAATTGGTACCAATTACTAGAACCATGTACGGGTACTTTGAAAAAACAAATTTAAAGTAGAATTGCAACGTAGCGATCCCCAACGGTCGTAATTCACTCCTTCCATATTGAGAGCTTTGTTTTGTTACTCTTACTTTCTGACCCTGTTCTTTTAAATCTCAGCCCTGCTGTGATCCATCAACTCCCTCCGTCCCGAAAAGATTGTCATACTTTGACTTTCATGGTCAACTCAATCTAGCATTGACCATAATTTTATGAAAATCTAATTATCCCTATATAATTCTAAATAATTCTAAAAATTGTGATTGATAGTACATGTGGTGCTCAGACTCTTTACTTTTGCCAAAGTACCCGTGTCCAGAGGATAAGACATGGGTGTGGCTATTTTACACTAAATTTGGTGTAAAATCATAAAATTTTGGAGGATCCGACACTCGGATCCATACCCGTTTCAGACACTCGTACCCGAGTCCGAGCATCACAGGATAGTACTACTAATGGTGAATCAATAACAATTTTTAGAATTGCATAGGGATAATTAAGTTTTCATAAAATTACGGTAAAAGTTCGATTGAGTTGACCATGAAAGTCAAAGTGGGACTAACTTTCTGGGACGGAGGGAGTATATTCTAAGATTGAGGTACAAGGAGAAGGTTAAGTGTCCATGAACCAAGTCAAATGATAAATGAATATGGATATGGATATGGATATGGATATGGATATGTAACAGTAATAAGCACAACTGCATACACAAAGATGTCACATGAAATGTTTGTGATAATAAAACTAAGAAATATTAGAAGTAGAATTGGAACGACATTAATCAGAAACATACAAGAATATAAGCTATAATATGAAAATGATTATCAGAATCCTGATAGTTTCTTAGCCGAGTAAATGCATCACTATTCCTAAAGTCAGCAATTGAAATTAACTCTGATCTTACTCCTATCTTTTCCTTCTAGACTAGACCAAAGTAACCAGGAACGTGGAACGTTTCGGGACGTGGCACAGATTCGGAAACGAGGAAAGTGACTTAGTAAATTTTGTGTACGTGAGCTAGGGGCAGGATTAGTTGGTACGTCAGCAGGGACCACGAATAACTTTTAAAAATATTTTGGGTCGCCACAAAACTACTATGTACTCCCTCCGTCCCATAATAAATGTCGCATTTTCCTTTTTGGTCTGTCTAAATATAAATGTCACATTTCCAAATATGGGAAGTGTCTTAGTGCAATTTCGACATGGTACAAGCAATGTACAAACAAGTAAAGCACATTACTTAAAAACGTTGACAAGTCAAATGCGACATTGATTATGGGATTGAGGGAGTATATATATACATATATATTATGAAATTGATAGTCATGATGTTAAATATCATAAATAAAAACTAATTAAATTTTTAATATTATTAATCAAATCCAAAAGAAAATGTGGACCTTGAAATATGACCAAAGCTAAGAGGTGGGTAGTGAAATTAACCCCCACTAAAAACAAATAGTATACCTAGTGTGACCCACCATCTAACCCAAACTAACAATTAAACAATGAAAAAAAGAAAGAACCCTAAGCTTTCTTCTCCGGCGCCTTCAACAACAAACTCACCCTCTCTTCACGCCTCAGTCGGTAGTCCTCCCTGATCACTTTCTTCTCTTCCCCTGCGATACTCGTGTTGCTCGACTCTCTCTCTCTCCATCACGAAACGCAATCCAAGGTCAGTTTCTACAAATACCTTTTTATATTTGGGTACATGGTTTGCGTCTTGGGTCGCTTTCCCTTGCGACTCTGGACAAAATGAATGACCCACGATCCGGGACGCGCGTTCCGGGACATGGGTGAGGGGGGAAGTGCGTTCCTGGTAACTATGCGCCAGACCCCTTAAGTGTTCTCAATCGTGCCATGTCATGTTGACATGAGGAAATTCAGATTATGCTACACAAAAAAATTGATCAAGCTCCATTGGCACGTTAATTACCCAGTTATAACATTAGTTTCATACTTTTTACTGCTTCCAGCACCTAGAGGCTTCTAAGGTACTCAGATTTAACTCCTCGATAGGACAGGTCATCAGCCTATAAATGAGTAGTAAAATGGTTTAAAAACCAATTTGATTAGTCATGTTTAGCAAGGTCAACTGATGTAAAGGTCTGTATCTTTCACTTGTTTCAAGATGATTCGATCATCACTTTCGGTTCAGTATCCTAAAAGCTTTGTTGAATCAGACATTGTAACCCAAAATAGACTTATTTTGCCAATTTAGTTTCGACAAGCCATCTGATTTTACATGACCACCATGTAAATGAAAATAAGGTACCAATCTCAAATTTAAGAACACAGGCAAAATTAGTAGCCCTGTGTCAGTTTCAAAGAAAGGAACATGTCCTTCACTTGGGGCGGCTATTTTATTGCTTGAAATCATTTAAGAGAAATGTAAGATTTCCTTTTTTAAGGGAAGGATCTCTTTGTCATCAAAATTTGAGAGGGTAAGTTTTAAGAAAGATGTTTATTTAAATAGACACCATCTACTGTATATAGGAGTTGCAAATAAAAATTTGCTTTTTTATTTGTACAAATTAATCCTTGTGGATACATCTTACTTGTATTTTCATAATTGGAAAAAACCAACTCTACATGTAATCATTTTGTAAAGTAGAGAAGAGTTCTTAAAAAGATGCTGCTTTGAGTTAGGGCCGAGAAAAGAAATTTGAAGTATAAGGAAGAAAGATGATAAGAGACTTTCAAGGAAATATTCAAGAAGTAAAACCGTATTTAAATCATTAAAAATAATAACCAAGATAGAAATAGAGAAGCATTCGCATTGCCTCCAAAAGATGCAATGACTAGTTGCAAAAAATACTAAATGAGCTGACTATTAACCTCACAACTTCATCTCCAATCTCTGGAATCATGCTAATACACCGCCGTCGTCTTCTACGAGAGGCTATGGGTGATGCACCAGCAGACCTGTAGATATGCATGGAAGTGTTCATTAGAAATTAAGAGAATGGCAGTAGAACTTTGGGCGTGCATGCATTTGCAATAGGCACGGACTAATTTCTCACCGGCAGGCAGCTTGACGTATTAACATAAGGTACACAGCAGCTTAGTATTAAAGATAAATGATTATCTTTTAATTCAGTATTCTTTCTAATTTTACAACAGAAGTACTTTATGTTGAGAGAAGAAGAGGAAAAGAGTGTGAATGACATAGTGTAAGAACCTTGATGCTGTAATGTCATTTCTGTACTCTCTGAATGAATTTCTATGACCACCAAGAATCGATCTTCCCCGCCCACGGAAGAGAGGATGCTCTGGACTGAAGTGTTAAAGATGAAAAGAGGAAAATAAGAGAACAGTGATTACACTAAATAACAATTCCTTATGGACCACAAATGTTAGTTCCAAGAATACATGTAATTTACAGTAAGGCACTGCTTAATAAAATGAATGACAACTGAATTTCGTACTTTACTTGGACATATGTAAGTGAATAATATAAAAATTATAAGTCCCAAAATCAAGGCTTCAAAAAAATTGCACCAAAATCCTACTTCATGCACACTTGCATGTCCTTGTTATATTATGTACCGACCTCTAACCAACCGCTGGAATGATACTAATCTGCAGGGATTAAGGCTAAGTAATTCCGCTGGATAACCTGTAACAAGAGATTCATCTTCTATCTTATAGCGGGAGGCATACAAATGAAGCACTGTCACGCTATTAGGGTTAGTCAAAATTACTTCTAACCTTGCTCTACAATTACACCAGCAAAATAACAAACCAAACTTATTACAATTAGCTACCAGCTTCTTTAACTTCTTTGACTATAACTATTCAAAACAACCATAATTTATAGTGTAAAAAGACGTGTATTTCCCTTCCTAGCAGACACCTTGTCCTCTACTCTTTGTACCTTTTTTCCTCCCAAGAAGAGCTCCCATTATGCGTGAGGTCCAGGGAAGGGTCGGGACCTCATGGGCTTATAACTATGCATATGCATATTTGTGCCACAGAGCTCTTGTTGTGCTATGGTCAGGTGGGTGAACTTCCAAGAACTTGTACTGGTAAAAGAAGTTTGACTTCAACAATTATGTTTGACCATGTAAGAAACAGTAGCCTCCTTGTGCTGTCAAAGCACAATTGTGAACAATATTGCAGTGCCACCTCCTAACAAAATGAATGATGTAAGAACCATTTGCCCAATACAAGCAATGTATGTTAAACTCATCATTCTATCAGGACCCTATGGTGGCCTAATGAGTAACTAAGACATAGTTGCATACGTATTTTAGATACCATCCCTCTCTTTCAATTATTAGAGCCCAAACTGGTGTTCTAATTAATCTCTGTCAAGAGCAACATAGTCAAACAGTCCTCTGAACTTCTACCTTATGGTTTATGTGCCAAGGGACTCCTTCCTCTTTTCTATCAAAAGTCATAAAGGGGCCGCTTTCTAATATCAACTCAAATCCCATTCTTTCGGGGTATAACAGCTTCCCTCATACATCCTAACTCTCTCATGAATAACGTCCCACCCTTGAATAGAATCTAAAGTCTCTTCCATTCTACTAAAATATTGCAAGCCATAGTTGCATGTTCAATACATAATTAACTTGGACTATCAGTATTCTTTTTCACAAAGAAATAGAACACAAGAGAGCTAACAATTGCAGGCAAAAGAGACATCCTAAAATGGACTTGTGTTCTTTGCGTGCATGCTAGAGCTTCTGTGGTCTCTAGTTCTCCATAAGCTCATTATCAATGACATGTTGCAAAAGCGTAAGCCATCTCCTCGGATCGGAGTGGGATGAGTAAGAACTTTACATTATCCCACAATCATGTTTCTCAATTTTGAATGTATTCTTTAGCCTTGACGCAATTTCTTTTGGGCGGTTGGGGATGTCTGGGTTAGTCTTGCTTCAATTCCTTTGTTTCTTTAGACCTGGGTTAAATTTCGTGAAGTTGAGGATAGTTATGGATCATGGCTGTGTGGGCTTTTCGCTGTTCTTGGGTACTTTGAATAATGTGTAGCTCGAGAATTTCCAGATCAGGCTTTATCCTAGACACTATTGTACAGTTGTTTTTCTGGCTCCTTTTGAGTAACAGCAAGGTGAACATTCCTTGGGGTATCTCTTTTTTAGAGATTCTTCGTAATTGAATGCTTCGTGGTTTTCTTGCGTATTTATCTCTTTCATTCCATTTCCCTTTTTGTTTGATGAACTTCTTGTAAAAAATTGCTATCAGAATAGTAGAAAGAGAGATCCACAAAGATTTGGCAAGCCATAACCCTCAAAGAACTACCAAATGCGAGATAATTCATTAAAACAACAACATTACCCCAGTGCCGCAAAGGCTCCCATCTACGGTGGGGTAAGGAAGGTCGGATGTACACAACCTTGCCCCTGTATTAAAGCACAAAGAGGTTGTTTCCGGATGATCCATGATGAAAACTGCGTCGAAAATTATATGGACTGACTGTTGCTTCATAACAAAGAAGCGGAGACAGTTTAGTGAGTCATTTTCCTTTATTCCATCATATTCCTAAGCCAAAAAATAGTGAGTCTTTGGCTCCATCGGATAATTCACTATCGAGATAAATTGATTTTGGATAAAATAATCTCTTTCTTGGTATTAATCAATCTTATCTGGCTTTGCTACCCCTAAAGGGTTTCGTTTCCTTTTTCTTTTTCGGATTCAAAGGACAGTGGCCTTGGGATCGAACTTGTCCTTTGTGAGCCCTGAAGGACGACCCTCAGCACCACTTGAACAATTGATAAGAACCTGTATCAGGTTTAAATATGCTCGTCGAAACATGACTACCAGCTTCAAAAATAAAGATTATATACAAATCTGCTTCCAGCAATATTTTTGTTGATGAGGTTTAAAGTGAACTGAAACTAATTTAAGATGTGCATAGTTTTGCCATATAAATACGAACAAATATTCCGGTAATGCAAAGACTCATATTTTAAAATAAAATGAAAAAAGGTCGGGGAGGGGAACGAAAAAGAAACTTTACAAGGACAGTATAAAGTTACTAGGCCAAACCTTGAACCAGCTGTCCTTAGTTCAGCAGGTACAATCTTCTTGTTGCGCCCCCAAAATGTATTTGCTATGTAAGGTTCACTGTGTGATAGGCTGGAAAAACAAATTAAAGTAATTACAACAAGAAATATACTAATTCAATGAACAAAAACTTAGAAATTCAGATGGGAAAAAAGTAAGGAAAGAACCAATTAAACAACTGTTCCTCCCATTGGCCTTGAAGAAGTCATCAAGACAACTAACTAGTGCTTTAGCTTCCCATGGATTGAATTTACTGTAATAAGATACTCCCTCCGTCCCAAAATGAATGACCAAAAAAATTCAATTTTGCTCTTGATCAAGAACAACTTTGAAATCTTTTTGGACATTCATTTTGGGATGGAGGGAGTAATATTTGACAGATAAAAACTAGACACATCACACATACTTTTAGTTTATGGAGATACAAGTCTGAAGACTCTCCTCGGGATCAATATAGCAGTTTCACTACAAAAGCATCAGATTTTATAAACCAACATAGAGACAGAAATGTGGGACCAGCGTTGGAGCCTTTCTAAGCTTCTCTATGCTCATATTTAGTTATTTACTCATTAGAAACAATAACCACAGATAGAAAAACTAATAAATAATACTCTGTTTCAATGGACAAGGAACATTTGAGTTTATCTCCTTACCCTTCTACATCAATTTGGTCGGCAGAGACACAGACGGGACTATTGGGTTCAAGAGGAGAATCACACGAGTCATTCTCTGCAGAATCACTTTCACCAGTGAGAAATACATGAGGCATAAATATAGTCTTGCTCGAGCGGGGTATAAGCTGGCCAGGATGACGCACAAGATCAACCAATAGCTCCACAGAATTCAGTTCCACTATATTAAAAACATACTTATGCATGTCCCCCCGATCTATAACTCCTTTAGGAAAACCCTGATAACAAAGAAAAGAATAAAGAAAAAAATAAGTAACCAAGTGGCAGCCAATTAACTAGCTACCAGCATCAATCTGAAGTTGGATATGCCCTTGTCAAAAAATAAAACATCTAGTAAACAGCAATTCTGAGAACTTACCACCACAAGCCTACTGTCAAGGCCTACAGTATCTGCAAGAACTTTGAACAGAATTGCTCGGGGATGACATGAACCATGCTTTATTTGACCCAGCATTTGAATACCTTGATTATCCAATGCACGAGAAACTTCTTCCAGTGTACCATTCACATTATTATCTGAGTTTGGGGCAGTTGGCCGTTTATGAAAATCAGAAACCTATGCAAGGAAACATCTTGTCAAGCTTACTTGGGGAGAATTATCTAAGAAATTTATGTATTCTTTTTGTTAGTAAGCAATCAGATAATTCTTTATGTCATTAATAAAATCAGAATATTCTGTAGTCTCTATCATTTCCATAATCTGGCATCAGCAGAATCTTTAGTTCACAACACATGGATCTGCCAAAATGTTGATATCTCTACTTATCTGGCCTGCTCCTAGATATTCCAAATGTCTAAAAAAAAAGATTTTAAAAATAAATGTCAACTTTTTGTATGTGTTATGTCAAACCCTAATGGGTTTTTACAACTGCTTTAAAAGAAAGACCTTCAAGTTGTGGGCAAAGATGTGACACACGGATGTCACTAAGACGATATAATCAGAATTATTTACAAAAACCCATATATATAGGGGAATCTAAACACACAATTAATCAACAAAAAAAGGCCTACTTATGCCTTCTCAAGGTAAACTTGACTATTTTCCAAATGAAAAATCGGCATGGATTTCAAAATTATAAACATGACAGCTCATGGTATTTTTAGTGCAGTTTAGATACGCCATAGTTTTATTCTCTATATTTAAGCGGAAACATATTATGTATCAATCAAACAATGGCCAAGTTGACTTGGAAAGTCAAGCGGTACATTTTTGGGGGATAGAGGGAGCATGAGCAATAAACTTCCTCACTCAAGGAAAGTACACGAAAATTGATAATAAAATAAGTGTAACCAGAAAGGTATACCAATCCGGCTATCTTCTTTATTGCTGCAACTGGGTTGGAATTCAATCCTCTAACCACAGTCAGAGCCAACTGCTGCAACATTGAAAGCTTCTTGTCTTTACGCACATCAACAAGAACAACATTGAGCATGTGACCTTCTGAAATCCAGGAAGAAAGTTCCTCTAGAGAAGGAATCACGTCAAAAAGCTCTTTGAGTCCTCTTTCCTGGACAGTAAACACCTAAATTTAGCTATGCATCAAAAACTTCAAACAAAAATTATCGGATAAAAATAATGTTACAGGAATAAGGTTAGATAACAAGATTGACTAGCAAATTAAGTTAATATAACAAGGAGGCATATTATGTTAACATAACATGCAGGAAGATAGCAGGGCATATAAGTAATACAAAAACATAAAATTGACTGCAAAACATCACAAAAACTGTTGTAAATATGCTATTAGAGAAAACTAAAAGCAATTAAGCTGTGATAGAATACCTAATGAGATGGACATCACTCACCGGAAGAATGGAGTAGAAACCATTAGGAATTGGTTCAGAAAGGTTCCCAGTGGACCAAAGAGTTTGTGATGCTCTCCTTGCTACCAAATCCTCCAGCTGACCTTCACTATGTGATTCTCTGAATTTTGAGGTTTCTTCTGAAGAATTAAGAGAAACGGATTGTAATTTCCCCATGAGGTCTGATTGGCACCATGTAGCATTTTCCTTTGGCACAACATCGCTTTGTGATTCCTCCATCTCCTTGACAATTCAAAATACAAGACCATTTTACCCTGCTCCGTTGCCCATAACTATTAAGTCCTACTCGAACTTGAACTCCTTTATACAACGGTCATGGAGAAGTACATTTAAAGCTTCTTCACTTGAAAAAAACATTTTACCTGTAAAAATCTAGAGGTCACACACTTGCTTCCAGCAAGTTCAAATTTCATATCCAGAACTCATCTTGATATCAGATGGGGGTTAATGAAAGAACAGCTGAAGATATGTTGAAGACAGATACCCTGTAATTTTAGCTAAAAGGACTAAGAAAAATTGAGATAAGAATAAATCACAATTCAGAGTCAGATCCTAGAACACTGCATGAATTGGCATGATGTATAGAACTTCATTAGTGACAAATAATTTTGAGTTCCTCAGTTTTTTGTTGGTGTAAGCTTTTAGATGAATTGGCTATTTAACATGGTATGACGCCACAGGTTAGACAAATTTTTGATACAAGTAATTCCGCATGCAATCATTTCTGGTAGTTCTGTTCGTGCACTAGTTGGCAGCCTGTTTTGTTTGGGATGCACCTCTGCAAAGAATGATATACAGAGTACAACGTTTAGCCCTCCCTCGTTAAGCTTTTAGATTACCTGCTTACTTGATAATATACAAAAATAGTCAGAGTACAGAGTGTAAAAGCCTTTATTCGATATTGGTGCAAGTGTTATTGAGAACTTAGGAATAAAGAAGGAGAACATCCAAATGACTCTGACTATGCCAAAGGAAGGAGCTTAGAATTTCAAAAATAGACTGACTACAGAGGGTATAATTCCAACTTTAGACCTAATAAATGAAGCATTCTTGCTGAAAGTAAGACAAGGTCAACTGAGAACGACACAATGGAAGGAGCTTAGGATTTAAAAAAAAAAAATCAAGAAACAATCTTCAAGAAAACAAGTACTCCCTCGGTCCCAAAATGAATGACCAAAAAAATCTCAAATTTGCTCTTGATCAAGAGCAAATTTGAAAAACAAAATAAAAATTGGTCATTCATTCTGGGACAAAGGTAGTAACAAAATAAAAAGCGAGGAAGATCATGTTGGGAGTGGATACAAACTTTGGACGAGGCCGAGGATTGGGTTGCACCGAAGAAAAGAGAAGAAAATTGGCATTATGGACTGACACGGCCGTGCGTGTAAACCGCACCTGGGCCGTGCAAGTCGGTTTTCAAAGAGCCGGAGGTCGAACACCGCATGCACGAGCATGCATGGCAAAGCGCACGGTCGTGAAGACCGGCGATGGCTGGTCGGGCCTGTTTGATGTGCATTTGGTTTCCTTATTGCGCGTGGGACACTTTTGGCGACGTGATTCCTTTCTTAGGCGGGAAGAAGGATACTTCTTGGTGGAGAAGAATATAGAATCATTTATGTTTAGGTTTGTTTTTCCTATAAATACAAGTGATAACCTAAAATATTGGGTGCTCGTAGTTGATCTAATTTGTGTTAGCTACGAGAGAATCTCTAAACCTACGAGAGAGCCAAGAACATTGAGGGCGTGTGGGGTGCCTTTAGAGCATTTCATTGATGGTCAAAAACATGTGAGGATGCAGCCCGGCCTGCCATGAGACATACGAGGCGGTCGCTAGGGCCCCGAATTTTGTTCCATTTTAGGGGCCCCAAATATCTAGTTTTACAATATATACCAAATGTTTCGCATTTTATAACAAAGATCACAAGTGTCCTTGTGGCTAAGGAGGTTGCTTAAAATTCCCGGTGTATCGGATGGCCCAAGTTCGAACCTTTATGGAGACATGTTTTTTCTTTTTGCAAGAAGGCGTCCCAATCCTAGCTTTTGGGCTTCTCAGCCCAAAACCAGCAGTTTCCCAGCCCCGAGTAAAATATTTGATAGAGGATTTTAGCTTAATTCATTCGTTTTGAATAAATACTTTTTTTTTCTCAAAATAAATAGATAAAATATTATCTAAAAAATAATTATTATCACTAAAAAGTATTGCAATCTTTTCTTGATTTCTTTGCAATCATCTCAACTTAATTTAATTACCAAACCCAATTGTCCAAGATCAAATCTTCTATTTCTGCTAAAATATTCTCCAAAATCTCGTTAAAACCTAAGAAAATATGGAAATATATGCCTCTTAAAAGAAAAAGAATGACCGGATACGGAAAGATGGAGAAAGAAAGTTACACCGCAATGTTACCTGTAAGAAATTTAGGGGCCTCGATCGAATTGTTTGCCTAGGGCCCCAAATTGAATAGGACCCGCCTTGTGAGGATGTACGTGAGGATGTGTTCATGATGTGAGGCTATGTTTATTGTTGTAAACATAAGCGATATTGTAACAACACAGATTGTGATATTAGTTGATATCTTGGCTTGGTACTGCCCGCAGATGTAGTCGTCGGTGCGATGAATTGGTAGTCGTCGGTGCGATGAACTAGGTGAACAAATTGTGTATTTTTTTGTTGATTATGTTCATATTATTCGTGTGTGTGTGTTGTGTCTCACCATTATTAAGTTGTATGGGCAAGAACTGCGCTGATGTACCACAATTCCACAACGGATCAAGCTATCAATAAAAGTATCAAACGTAGTGCGAGAGGAGAACCTAAAAGCACTAGGTTCAAGCACCAACTCATCTAAAAGCTTAATCTATTCAAGAGTTAGCCCACCAATGCATAGTATGCAAGAACAACAATCGTACCCATGTAGTTAGTATGTGAAGAAAGACCAATCTACATCAGCATGCACAAACAAAACAATAACCTTGTGATCTCAAAAGTGAAAGAAAATGGGAGACCAATGAAACATAATGGAAACTGGTCATGGTTAAAGAGGTTAGAAGATCGTGGGTGCTATTCTTACGTCGTCTATGTGATACTTTACTTCTTCAAACATACAAGAATTCAAAAGTTATGTGGAATATGTGCAGCCAAATTGGATCAGGCATAAGTAACTAAGTGCACAATGCATCAATGAGCCAAGGTTGAAACAATCAACCCAAAAAACAAGAGCCGCAAGTGGAGGGGGGCATAATCAGTTTACTGATTCCCAAGGCTCAACATGCTTAATGAGAGACTATTTTTACAATTGAAACAGATTATGGTGCTCCCTGACATGAAAAGTCATGAAAAACGCAAAAAAAATGACTTGGAACAAGAATACCAGAAAAAATAAAGAATCAACTCCAATGCACAAGGAACTAAAGTCATTCCAAAATACTATCATCTATCTGCTGCCAAGTCATATGCATATAATACTGAGGAGCTATATACCTAGCTATCACAATTTGATTTACTGATTCACCTCCTGAACCCAAACTGGAAAACACTCTAGTCTCACCATGTCCTGCACTATATCATACAAGTGCGCCCACACACATGCACTCGAGATATTTAATTTTTCTGTTTCGTTTCTTTATAAAACATGATAATAACAATAAAAAGAATGAACCCCAGCGCCTAGAAATAACTCTTAGCCATCTGACATTGCAAAATCAATTTGAAGAAAATTTGGGTTTCGCCAATCAGGTGTTCATAACCATATCATTAGCAGCTAAACAGTTTTGGGGTTAGAGACCATTCTGATAGGTATATCATGATTTGAAGCTAGAATGTGAATCATAGATACAACTTCCCATTCATAAAGCAAAACAAAAATACCTTCCATTGAGACAGAATTCAATCAAATTCTCGCACACCCTTCATTTCCGGATCTTCAAATTTCCTCTTTCACTAATTAGAAACATCGAACCCGACTATCAGCTAAATCTTTCCAGTCTCTTAATCTTTATCGGCATAAAAAACATACACGCCAAAAAGTAGAATACTGATTACCCATCATGACCATTAATTTTCAAAGAACCCACGTGCATTACAATTTCACAAACACATAGAGTGCACCTCAACATTGCATCACAAACAACAAAAAAAGAAGACAAAACAAATACACCCACAGATTCAAATGCTCAAACTGAATGCAATAATCAATCACCAATTCAATAAACCTTATTATGTGGATTATAATGATTTGGGTATGAAAGATCGGAGTGTAGAAAAGTACCAGATAGCTGCACATCTAAGCAATTGACCAACCAGTGATAAAAAATGATTGATGTTGGCTGAAATCGATAATCCAAATCTGATTGCGAACTCAGTTTTGCTTGTCGGTCGGACTATTTGAGTTTAAATTATTTTGATTAGAATGTGTCTAGTTGTTGGGCGGAGGGAGGGAGTGACAGAAAACGATTGCGTTGAGGGACCTACCGGAGGAGGGAGGAGGGAGTAATGGAAATCTTCAGGGGGCGTTTGGTTCAGTGGAAAAAAAAGTGAAGGAATGGAATTGTCAATGAAATTGAATTCCTTAAGAAATTGGAATGGAAAAAAACTGGTTAACCCCCTCCGTTTGATTGGCACGGAATGAAATGGAATTGTCATTCAATTCCTTGGCAAATCATATTTGGTTTGAAAATATAAATTATAGGAATGAAATGAAAGCATATAAAATGACCAATTTACCCTTTTAAAAAAAATTGGAGGGGGTGGGGGGGTAGGTAGGGGGTATGCAAAATGAGTAAAAAAAAAATTTCGTGGGGGAGGGGGTGGGGGTGGGTAGGGTGTGGGGTAGGCGTAAAAAAAATAAAAATTTCGTGGGGGTGGGGGGTGGGGGGGAGGGTAGAGCGAAAAAAAAATAAAAAAAAAAAAATTCGTGGGGGTGGGGGGGTGGGGGGTAGGGTGGGGGCGAGGGTAGGCAGAAAAAAAAATTAAAAAAAAAATTTGTGGGGATGGGGGGGGGGGGTGGGGGGAGGGTAGGCAGAAAAAAAAATTAAAAAAAAAATTTCGTGGGGGTGGGGGGTGGGGGGTGGTACGTAGGGGCTGGGTAGGGGCTGGGTAGGGGTAGAGGTGGGTAGGGTTTGGGGGTATTTTGGTCAAAAAAAAAAAAAATTTCCATTGCCCTAAGGAATTGAACTTTCCATCACTTTTGTGAAGGAAAGTTGAATCCCTTCATTTGAAGGAATTCAACTTTCCTTCGGAATTTTTTTTTTAAAATCTTTGAACCAAACAGGGGAAAGGAATGGAAAAGGGGGAGTTTTCCATTCCTTTCCCCCACTTTCCTTCCAACCAAACGCCCCCTTAGAGTTTGGAGGATTCCGTCACATTTCAAGTTTCATTTTTTTTGTTATAATAGATGTCCCGTTAAAAGTTTTATATTTTTTTGGTAAAAAATTTTACTATTTCACTCACTAATTCTCTCTTCTATTTCACTATTATACTTATAATATTTTTCAAATTTACTATTTTTTCTTCACTCATTCTTTTTCTTATTTTACTTTTACATTCACAACATATTTTCTTTTCATCTATTTTTTTATTTACTTAATTTGCGTGATTTGAAAAAAGTGTGAACCTTGAATAAAGACGGAGGGAGATTTCAACTATTTAAAGTTTCAATGTTTGACTTACATTTTTCATTTTCAAATCTTATTTATTTATTTAGATTAAATGAGTAGTGCATCAGAAATATAAAAATTCAAAAAGTTTTTTTTTTCATTCAAATATTAATGCCTCTTATTTTTTACTTAATTTTCAGATCTAAAACTATCGTCAAAATCTTATAAAAAACTAGTTTTTTCATAACATAAGAAAAAAATTAGTTTTAAAGCACTAAGTCTAACTAATAAGAGCAGTGTTCTAAAAGACCCTGCCTAAGGGCGTCTAGGCCCCGCCTAGGCGCTAGGCCCCTCTCCAACGCCTAGTTCTAAGCCCCACCTAGGTCCCGACTAATTCCGACTAGTCCTCGCCTAGGCGCTAGACCCGGCTCCTCCGCCTAGCATCCGCCTAGCGCTTTTTAGAACCTTGAATAAGAGTGATGAACGATTTTGAAAACTAGTTTTTTTATAACATTTTTAAAAAAAAACTAGTTTTTCACAAGAGTCACTCAAAACTATCAATTATTTATCATTAATTATTTTTTTTCATATATATCTATTAAATAAATTTGTAATTCCAAAAATACAAAATTCAAATATTAGGTCAACAACTATTCATTTCATCTCTCTACTTCATTCAACGTCATAATTTTAATTTCATATGTGAATTCAGATAAATAATCAAATAGTTTGAGTAATTTAAATATCAATTTTCAGACTCTATCTATTATGAATTCAGGGGGTGGGTGGGGCGGTTGCCAAAAAAAAATAAAAAAAAATAAAAAATTTTTTGGGGGAGGGTGGGGGGTGGGTGGGCGGTTACAAAAATAAAAAATTGGGGGGGGGGGTGGGGTAAGCAGGGGGTGGGTGGGGCGGTTACCAAAAAAAATAAAAAAATAATTTTTTTTTGGGGGGGTGGGGGGTAGGCAGGGGGTGGGTGGGGCGGTTACCAAAAAAAAAAAAATTGGGGGTGGGGGGGTGGGAGTGGGGTGGGATAGGTAGGGGGTGGGTGGGGCGGTTACAGAAAATAAAAAAAATAAATTTGGGGGTGGGTGGGTGGGGGGCAGTTAAATTTTTTTTTTAATTATTATTATTATGTTGTACCGGACGTAATATGAGTTGTACATTAAGGCCTCCATTTTTCGAAAAATATTTTACTTAGGACAAGGTCAGTAGGTCGTTTTACTTAGAAAGGGCGTAAAATGTTTTTCGAAAAACGTTTTACTTAGGCAACCAAACAGCGGAAAATGAGTTATTTTCCGGAAAACATTTTCCGGGGGCTAACCAAACGGCGTAAAACGAGTTATTTTCCGGAAAACGTTTTCCAAAAAATGTTTTACGGCGAAACAAACGGAGCCTAAGAGTCATACTTTGTTATATTATCAAAATAATGAATATTTATACCATCTTCCTTTTGTAGATTTCTAAAATAAAACAATACTTATTATTCTATTTTTTACGCAAAAAACTCACAAAAAATGCGTTTTTTGTTAAGCTTAGCAAAAAACGTGTTTTAAATAAAGCTTTCTCTCACTAACGCAAACACTCTCTCACTATACGCAAATAACAGAGAGGCATCCCGGTCGTCTTCCTCAACGTCGATCCCGGTCGTCTTCCTCAACGTCGAGCTCGTCGAAATCAACCTCAAGCGCCGCCTGAACCGCCTGAACTGACAGAAGAGAGGATCGATACAATCCCGGCACCCTACCCTTGGGCAACGAACTACCGTTGCACCGTCCACACCTTAGACTACCTTCTATCCAATCAGATCCACACCATCTCCGGCGAAGTCCAAAGCAATTTTAAATCTGATACGTAATTGCGTAAATTTCCCCCAAATTGTTTAATTTTTTTATTTTTTTTTAATTCGGTTGTGTTCTAAGCTACGAAATTCAGAAGGAGATAAATTGATGGGTGTGAATGATTGGATTGTGAAGATATGAAGAAATGTGTGGGTCTGTGTGGGTGAGAAAGAGATAAGGAGAACCAAAATCAAGTGCCAGTCTGTGTAAAATAGATTGCCAGTTGGTATATAACAGAGTGCCCGTTAGTGTATAATCAAGTGCCAGTCTGTGTAAAATAGAGTGCCAGTCCATATTTTTTGAATGCCAAAGAAAATGATTATCGGTGTTTTGAGTGCCGGTGTACGTGTATTTGAGTGCCAGGTGTACGTGATTTTGAATGCCAGCTCATGTTTTTTTAATGCCGAGTGCTTATGTTTTGAGAACCAAGAAAATATTAGTGTAACAAAGCGCCGGTGTTAGTTGAACAGAGTGCCAGTGTGAAGAGTGCCGCTCATGTATATAAAAGTGTCCGTGTAAAAGTGCCGGTGCTTAACAAAGTGCCGGCTGTCGGTTACACTGGCACTTTGTTAAATTGCAATCGGCACTTTTTCACCGGCAATTTGTGATACATGACGGCACTTTATCACACCGGCGCTTTGTTAAACAGACACTGGCATAAACGGGGAAACCAGTAATTACAAAAATGCCACCGTTTATTTTGAACATGGTTGCCAGTATTTACAAAATTGCCACCGCTTAATTTGAAAACACGTTTTTTTATATCTTAAGAAAAAATTAGTTTTTTATATTTTTTATAAGATCAACTCATTTTTTACTCATTTAAATCATTAGTAATTATTAATGTTTGGACAATGATATCCTTAATTTATTTACAATTTTTCTTATTTTTAATATTTTTTTAATAAACATGTAAATTCTTGATAATAGGACTATTAACATAGGAAGGAAGGAGTTTAATATCATCAAAATCAAATCTCATTATTTTTAATCACTAGATTGACTCCCGTGCGATGCACGGGGCATTACTATATATTCAAATGACAAAAATTGAACTAAAATAAATCAAGAACTTAATTCGTTTATACATTATGGAATACATTCTTAAAGACTACATTGTTTGTACATATAAAATTAGAAAACAATAAAATAGAAATGAAAGAAAAATTATAAGGAATATGCATTTCTCAATATACAATTCTGTAGTATTTTATCATTTAAAATTTTTTAAATAAAACACACGAACATGTTTATCAAATACGAAATAAGTTATTGAAAGCAGTTTAAAAAAGGTGAAGATTGGAAATCTAGTTAAAAGAAAGGTGATATTTTATTTCTTTTTGATAAAGAGAATTTTGTAAATAAAAACAAAAGTTTTGGTCATACCAAGAAGATAGTACAATTATCTAAAAAAATTAATATCATTCTAAATGGAAACTTTCTATTAACTCATGCTCTGTTGGGATTGGAGTCAAAACCGTGAACAAAGGAAAAATCCGGAGGAGAATCTGTTGGGTTGGGCGACCGCCCATAGGGTGATGGGCGACCGCCCATGTGTACAGAAGGTTGGGCATCGTAGGGAATTCTTCTTGGGCGACCGCCCATGAGGCCGGGCGACCGCCCACGCGTGGGCGCATGGGGAGGCCGTTTCTGCAGCAGATTTTGTTTCCTAATTTGACCAGAATTCCTCTTGCTTGATGATTCCTTTTGGTAGTAATATTTGGAAGGACTTGTGAAGAAAGAAGATTACTTTCTTGAGTAGGAATCCTTTTATTACCAGGATTTGATTTATTGTTCCCTATAAATACATGTGGTAGCCTAGAAACAAATTGGTGCTGTGATTGTAAACATCTGAAAATATTATAGTGAGAATATTTTGGCTTGGTAGCGCCCCCGGACGTAGTTGTCGTTGCAACGAACCGGGTAAACAATTCTTGTGTGTTCCTTTGTGTGTGATTTACTTTTCGTGTGTGTTACATCTTATTATTCCTCCTAGCTCGGTCCGTTTTCCGCTGCGTGGGCGTGATTTTCACAACAACTGGTATCAGAGCTCTTGGTTTTGTCGAATCATTGCTTGGGGTGTCTTTTGCTATGGATTTCTTGGGAGCTTTGGAGGATGGGAATAAGGTGGTGTTGATCGAAAAGTTTGATGGGACGGATTTCAATTTTTGGAAGACGCAGATCGAGGATGTTTTGTGGAACAAGGATTTGTATCTACCATTAAAAGAAAAGCCGGCGGACATAGAGGAAGCAAAATTCGAAATCTTGGATCGGAAAGCGTTAGGGCTTGTTAGGCAAACGCTGACCAAGGATGTCGCGAAGAATGTTTTGGAGGCGAAGACTACCATGGAGATGTTGCAGATGTTGGCGAGCATGTACGAGGCACCATCTACGGCGAACAAGGCTCATCTGATGAGGAAGCTGTTGAACATACGGATGGTGGAGGGCATGTCGGCAACAAAGCATATAAGTGAATTCAAATCTACTGCGACCCAACTGTCTTCCGTGGCTGTTACTCTTGATGACGAGGTACTAGCATTGATTTTACTTTCTTCTTTGCCGGAAAGTTGGGATACGACTGCGATAGCAGTTAACGTTTCAACAGGAAAAGTGAAGTTGAAGTTTGCGGATGTCGTTGATGTGATTCTTGGCGAAGAAATTCGTAGGAAGAGCAAGGGTGGGACATCGGGGCTAGCACTAAATGTCGGTGAAAAGAGTAAGGGCAGCAAGAAGGTGATTACTTGCTACGATTGTGGGGAGAAGGGGCACTTTAGGAGAAGTTGTCCGAAGCGGTCAGGCAGAGCGAAGGAATTGAATGTTGCTGAAGAGTTAGCGGATGCATTAATCTTGGGTGGGAGCAGTTCAACGGATTCGTGGGTTTTGGATTCGGGCTCGACGTTTCATTCGTGCACTAGTGCAGAAAGGATGGAGCAGTACATTCCGGGTGATTTTGGGGTTGTTCGTTTGGGAGACAATAATCCAGTCAAGGTCATTGGAAAGGGGGTAGTTCGGGTCAAAGCAACGGATGGGACTGTTTTACGGCTACGTGATGTGCGACATATTCCGGATTTGAAGAGGAACTTGATTTCCATAAGGCAACTTGATAAGGAGGGTTGTGTGGTGACCTTCGGTTGTGGGACATGGAAGGTAAACCGCGGAGCTAGCTTGGTGGCTCGTGGCGGGGTGGAAAATATGTTGTATACCACATGCAACATGAGTCGTTGGGGAAAAGGAAGGCGAATCCCAATGATGAATGGTGGTGGCCGAGATCGCCATGGTGGGAGAAATTTCACTAAATCGGTATGTTGATAGAAAATTGGGTAATGAAGTCGGCCGACGCGTGAGCCAATTTGGTCAACATGGGAGCGGGATCTAGAACGGTGATGCGATGGGTTGCAAAGAACACACAAAGGTTCCAAGCTTGTGATTGTGTGGGGCACGTGGATTCGCGGCTGCTCAGGATCGATAGTTAGCAAGCAAGTGAGCGGGGATGTGCAGGGAGGATCATTCGGAATGAAGACTCGGAGCATGGTAGAACCGACAGTTATGTTGAAGCGTTGCTCAGCTTCAATTCACTTGGATAACTAGACAAGAGGCCGGGCGCTACCAACGCATTAGCTGGCCACTGAAAACTGAGATTTGTTTGTTTCAAGACGAGGTATCATGGATGGTTTGTCTCCAGGTGGGAGATTGTTGGGATTGGAGTCAAAACCGTGAACAAAGGAAAAATCCGGAGGAGAATCTGTTGGGTTGGGCGACCGCCCATAGGGTGATGGGCGACCGCCCATGTGTACAGAAGGTTGGGCATCGTAGGGAATTCTTCTTGGGCGACCGCCCATGGGCTGCTGGGCGACCGCCCACGTGGACAGTCGGGGAGGCCGTTTCTGCAGCAGATTTTGTTTCCTAATTTGACCAGAATTCCTCTTGCTTGATGATTCCTTTTGGTAGTAATATTTGGAAGGACTTGTGAAGAAAGAAGATTACTTTCTTGAGTAGGAATCCTTTTATTACCAGGATTTGATTTATTGTTCCCTATAAATACATGTGGTAGCCTAGAAACAAATTGGTGTTGTGATTGTAAACATCTGAAAATATTATAGTGAGAATATTTTGGCTTGGTAGCGCCCCCGGACGTAGTTGTCGTTGCAACGAACCGGGTAAACAATTCTTGTGTGTTCCTTTGTGTGTGATTTACTTTTCGTGTGTGTTACATCTTATTATTCCTCCTAGCTCGGTCCGTTTTCCGCTGCGTGGGCGTGATTTTCACAACATGCTCATACATCTAAAAAATTATGTCAAAATTATTTACATTAACTCATTATGAACATAATTATGATATTTATTTTCAATTAACCTTATTTAATTTTTAGAAGAAAAAAAAAATACTAACAATTTCATTAAATGGAAAAAGAAATTCCCCAAACCACCCACTTCCTCGTCAAACTCAACTCACTTCTTCATCTCCCTCTTTTAAAATACCAATTTATACTATCTTTATTTCTTATAATATTGACATACCGTTCAATCAAAATTTTAAAAATGATGGCCATTTTTCCCGATATTCGTCTTTATAAATAAACAATTTGTTGAGACGAATAGAAAATTCGACAAATTTATTAATACTTTATTTACTATGATTCAAATAGTATTTTTTAAAAAATTAAATAAATTGTTTGATATATCAAACTAAAATAAAAACAATAACCATATTACCCCATCTCACTTATTAAATATATCAAAACCCGCATTCATAACAATTAGGGGCGTAACCGAATAGGATCGAATATCATCTTATCCGATTAGTATTTCGATTAGTATTCGATTTGTATTCGAATATAAAATTTGATTTGTATTCGTATTCAATTCGTATTCGAATATAAAAATTGAGTCGTATACGATTCAAATTTGAGATTCAAATCTAATTTTGGACTAAAATTTTACTATACTAATTTTCTCATTTCTCAAATAAATGTCCAAAAATTAATTCAACAAATACCTACTTTCCAAATAAAATAATAATATTAAATATACCAAAATTGTTTATACCTATATCAATATATGGTTCAAACGAAAGTATAAAACAATGTTCATTTTTTTCATTAATTATCTTCACATAAACACAAATGTAAGATCAATCGCAACAATATTATGGAAATCAACTATTACAAAAAATAAATGAAAAAAACAAAGGATAACTAACATATTTGGCCCATTTTCCCTCATATTATTACCCTAATCACATAAACGAAGTCTATATTTAAAGAGGAAAAAAATTATGAATTTTGGTGAAAAAAAAAATAAAAAAATAATAATTTAAAAAATAGAATTTTGTTTATTATCATTTATAATTAAAAAAAATTACTTCACACTTAATAAATTTTCACTAAAAAGTAATTTAAAAATTAGTAAAGGATAATTAACAAATTTATATTTAAAAATAGAGGAATTTTTTTCTTTGTCCAAATCAAATGAAAGAAGTCTCTATTTAAAGAGGGAAAAAAATTATGAATTTTGGTGAAAAAAATAAATAAAAAAAATTAATTTAATATATAAAAATTGAGGTCAAAGAAATGGGAGAATTTTTTTTTTTGAAATCCATCAGCCAATGGTGCGTTGCCATGTGGCCTCAAAAAAAAAAAAAAAAAAAAAAAAAAAACAACGCTGAGATAACGCGCCCTTGTCGGCGCATGATTTACACGCGCCAAGGAAAAGTCGAAACTGCCCCTCCCCTTTCAGCTGACACGTTTCCAAAGTAAAAAAAAAAAAAAAACCATCCAATAAGAGATTGCCACGTCGCTTTTAAGACTTCTTTATTGCCCTTTTGCCACAATGTGAAAAGACGAAAATGCCCCTCAATGGCCCTCTATTTATCAAAACCTTGTTATTATATATTTATAGATTAGTTTTGTAAAATAAATATAAAATTTGAAATAAACATTTTACAAATATAAATTATATATAAATTATATATATATATATATATATATATATATATATATATATAAATTATATATATATATATATATATATATATATATATATATATATATATATATATATATATATATATATATATATATATATATATAATTTATATATATATATAAGCAGAGCCAACAACGCAAGGGAGTAAATTGACCCTCCTCCGCCGTTAAACTCTACATATATTCCATTATTTTTTTATTATTATTTCAACTGATATCCCATTTTTTTTAATGTATACAACAAATAATACTTTGAGAATAAGCTTCTGAGTTACCCAAACTACATGCTCAAAAGACGACAATTAAATTAAAACAAACAGAAAAGCGAGTTGTTTTATATATTGTGAAAACTTTCTTGAATACTATATTGTTAGTACAAATATCAAAGTGGTCAGTAATATCATCATTACATATCAATATTTAAAATCATTTACCTTTTAACTCTGGATGTAGCGACATATTATTCTTCATGGCAAAATTATGTTTTTTCAAAATAAAGACTAATTATTTATAAAAAAAATATATAAATCATTCTGGGATGAAGGGACCTATAAAATTATTTAAATTGCAAAGTAGATAAAACATTGATTAGTATAAAGAGCAACTATAGAAACAACATTTACTACACAATATATCTTAAAATGAACAAATGACCCATTTTAAATATATAGATTGAGACTTAAAAAATTGAGACAAAGCTTTTAGTAAAATTATTACATACAGTATTTCCTACCCACATTAAAAAAATCAAAAATTAAATTAAATTGAAATAATAATTTCTTTATAAAAAAAAAATTCTTCACTAATATTTTCCTTTTTTCAATGAAATTAATTCCTATATTATAAATACACAATTTTTTGAGACGAATACAAAAATCAACAAATTTATTCATACATTATTTACTATACTTCAAAGATTTATTTAAAAAAATTAAATAAATTGTTTCATATATCGAACTAAAATAAAAAAATAACTATATTACCCCATCCCACTTATTAAATAGAAACCATAACCCACATTTATAAATACACAATGATTTTGTTTTAAAAAATTAAACACCATCCCAACTAATCTTCCTATATCCCACCACTTTTACTTTATTTTATATACGTTATTTTTATGATTATCATTTATAAGTAAAAATAAATAATTCACACTTAATAAAAATAAATTTTTATTTAAAAAAAGAAGATTTGTTTTAATTGTCCAAATCAAATAAAAAAGTCTCTATTTAAATAGAAAAAAATTATGAATTTCGGTGCAGCAAAAAAAATATTTAAAAAAATAGGAATTTTTTTATTATCATTTATAATTAAAAAAAGTCATTCACACTTAATTAATTATAACTAAAAAGAAATTGAAAAATTAGTATAGGATAATTAACAAATACTCCCTCCGTCCCAGGATTTTCGTCACTTTTTATCCAAAATGGCGTCCCGTTTGAAGCGTCACCTTTTCTAAACTGAATTTTTTTTATTAATATTATATTATCCCACTAACTATTCCCTCCACTCATTCTCTCTTCTAAAACACCATTACACTCACAACACTTTTTAAATTTACTATTTTCTCCACTAATTCTCTCTCCTCTTTTCAAATTACACTCACAACATTTTTTCTTTCCACTTTTTTTCTTAATTTGCGTGCCGGACCTAAAATGGTGATGAATTTCTTGGGACGGAGGGAGTATATATTAAAAAAAGAGAGTTATTTTCTTTGTCCAAATCAAATGAAAGAAGTCTCTATTTAAAGAGAAAAAAAAATTATGAAATTTGGTGTAAAAAAAATAAAAAAAAAATTATTTTAATATATAATAATTGAGGTCAAAGAAATGGGATAATTTTTTTTTTTTTTGAAATCCATTCATCCAATCGTTCGTTGCCATGTGTCACATTAAGAAAAAAAAAAAAAAAAAAAAAGGGAAAATTCTTGGTTGAACGTGAGTTGTCGGCGCGTTGTTCCACTCTCCATGGAATTGTCCAAAATGGACATGCCCAGCATGCGGACATGTGTCCAAGTTTCCTTAAAAAAAAAAAAAAAACCAACCAATCACATATTGCCACGTCTCCTTTTCCCATTGTTAATTGCAAATTTGCCCTGTTGTGAAAAGACGAAAATGCCCCTCATAACTCCTTAAATTACCAAGATCTTGTTATTATATACTCCCTCCGTCCCGGCGAAAGAGTCGGTAAATTTGTCCGACACGCAAAATAAGAAATGTGATGTAGGAAAGAGAAAAAGTTTAAATGTTGTGAGTATGAAAAATTAAATAGGAGAGAGAATGAGTGGGAGGTGATGTAAGAAAGATAATGTTGTGAGTGTAAAAGTAAAGTAGGAGAGAGAATGAGTGGAGAGAATAGTGATTTAAGGTTTCCTTTTTGGGAAAGTGGCTTTTTAAATGGGACGCCCAAAAAGGAAATAAATGGCTCTTTCGCTGGGACGGAGGGAGTATATATAGATATAGATGTTGTCCTTCGGTCCAAAGTTATAGGTGACATCAGATTTTACTTATGTGTAAAGATCTCAAAGCTCGTGGACCATGCTTGTAACCCCCGGCTGGTTTGGGCCGGATCCGTCATCTTGCTGTCCAAGCCCACACCCAGCTAGCCAGCATGGACCCATGAACAAAAGAGCTCAAAGCTCTTGGTAGAATATTTATAATTTACTTCATCCTAATTTAAAGTTATCATTTTACATTTTTTTTTTTTGGTACATTCTAATTCAAACTTCACCCTTTGCTTTAATTCCAATAAGGGAAACTAACGAAGAGTGTTTTGGACTAAAAATTTATATCTTCCATATAGAATTTTGGCACAAATGATGAGGTCAAAATGATATCATATTATAAATCTTAGTACAAGTAAAGATGAATACGGCTCTCATGGATCGCGACTCATATAGAGTCAGAAGCAAGCGGAGTCAAAGGCGGCTCGCCCAATGATGTGAAGGTGCCTATATCGCCAGCCCCCTACCTATGTATGCAAGGTAGCTAGGAGGCTTATCGTTGCCCACAACTTGCTAGGAATCCAATCGAAGAAAGTTGATGAAATCCGTCAACCAACTTGAGCAACCTCGACAAAGGGGGTGCGGTTCCTATCGATAGTTAGATCAAATAGGATCTTCCTAGAGAATATACCGCTTTCATAAATGCTTGACTTGAGACGAAATCAGAAGAAATCGACTCCTAACTTCTTTTATTCATCTGGTTCGTGGATTGAAATATGGATGCATAAAACATTTTTAGCATATCTTTTAAAAATATGTATATATATAATTTATAAATATTAAAATGATATTTTCTAAAAATTAAGAATTCAAATGAATCCATCCACTAATCCATAAATGGGTGGGCAAAAGGGTAATTTGATGGGACTATTTCTTATGAACCAGAACGGAATAAGGTGTTATGAATTTACTGCATCTGGGCAAAAGCCCAATAGCTAAAACACTTCACGTATAGGGCTTATATGTGGTGGGTAGTGGGCCGGAAGAAATTAGGGCCTTTTCAATTGGGAGTCTGAAAGGGCCAGCCAAACTATGAAACATGCATAGCAGCTAGGTCTTGGCCCTTTTCAGTAGGGATTTGAGGTCTACTCCCTCTCTCTCTCTCTCTCTCTCTCTCTCTCTCTCTCTCTCTCTCTCTCTACCCGTAAAAATTTGTCATAGTCAAATAATCCGAGTTTTGACCAATTTTATAAAAATTTAGATATCTCTCTATGCAATTTTAAAAATTCTTATTGATAGTATTCCTAATAGTAAACAATAACATTTTTTTAGAATTTCACAAGCAGTGACGGATCTACACCAAAACATTTGGTGTTGCCTATTTCTTTTAGGAAGAAAAAAATTAGCGTAATACTAAGATTCAATATGTTTACATAAATAAATATAATATGCTTCAATATGTACCATTTAAAAGATAAAGACATGATTTAAATTGTACCATTCAAGAGATAAAACAAATGTAATTGTAGTGGGTTTTTAGAAATAAAAATAGTTGTAGTTGTTTTTTTCAAATAACGAGGAAAATGAGAGAAAACAGTATTAGGGGGTGTTTGGCGAAAAAAAGAAAGGTTCTAGTGGGTTTTTTGAGAAATATGAAGTGTTTTGAGAAAAAAGAAAGAGATTTTTCAGAGTAAAAATAAATAAAAAAAAAAACAACATTTCATGGGATTCGAACCCAAAACCTTTGGATTCTCTCTCAATATCTTAACCAGTTTGGCTAACTTAGACACATGCTTCTATGTAACAATTTAATATATATCCAATACAGTTTCTTTTATGCAAAAAAGAAAAAAAATTTTTTTTTTTTTTTGGTGTTGCCTCGGCAACACTTGGCACTATAGTAAATCCGCCCCTGTTCACAAGGATATCAAGATTTTCATAACAAAATTCGATCGATTTGAACATGAAAGTTATGAGATAAATTTTATGAAACAGGGGAGTATTATTCAATTTAGTTTCATGAAAATTAAATTTTTTTAACATAAAAATTAGATTTTTTAACAATTTAAATTATAAACTCTATCGAACTTTAGTTGCAACTTATTAATGCAACTGATCTATGCATGTCATACCTACGGTTTACATTATATATTATATATTCGATTGAGTTAACCACTAAAATTTGAAAAAAATCTGGTAAAAAGTGAGTATTATTCAATTAAATTTCAGCAATATCTCCTCTTTAAGTACTTTCAATTGAATCTCTCAACCAACACTACCTTGGGTCCATGAATTAAGGCAAAATTAAGCCAAACCTTCCAATCATGAGTTGAACCATTCAATGAGAACAAGTCCATCTTCAGTTAATTGGACAATTTGAAAAAGACATTCCAAACCTAATGCTGCTGAGAGCACATGTCCTTTCTATTCTTCACATTACCATCACAACTTTATTTCTTCGTATTCCTCTTTCCTCTCTCAGTACCCACATGAATTAAAAAATACTATTATAATCAGTAGAGGGGAAAGGAGTAGAGGAAATATCGTGGGTATAAAAAATTGTTGGAAAAATAGGTGTGTTTGAAGGGAATAATGGTTTATTTTCTAAATGGGTTGTTTGTTAAATGACCAAATTGATTGTTGGGTTGTGTTCTACTCCATGAATTCATTGAAATCATATATTCATTTGTCCAAAATGATTGAGGGATGAATGAGATATTAATGCTCAAAGTTAGTGGGTTGTAAATGGGAAAATGAGGTTATCCCATATTGAAAAAAGATGAAAAAGTAGCTTAGTTTATATACTCCTACACTTTAGTAGGGAGTAAGATTGTGGTACATAGAGGCTCTTTCTCGTGCACATGTGCGCAGGGGGGTGCAAATCATGGACCGAAATAGGCTTTGTTCTACCGAACTCATGTGCATGCGCGTCCTGCGGACACGAATGTAGCTCCGAAATTGCCTGTCCGCGCAAGCCCACTTTTTGCAAAAATTTTTTAACTTGACCCACTGTAACTGGCGCTTAGGATATGGTTGAATCAGCAGCATCTGGGCACCAGCAGAGCGTGGCCATCAACAGATGCGTGCCAGAAACGTTTTTTTATGATTTCAAACGCATGCGTAACTGCCGCAATAACTGCAGCAATTAAAAAGATTAAAAATGCTTTTAATTTTCAAGCAGTTTTGATTTCCTTGGCAAGTATATAAAGGGAATAACAACAACAACAACAACAAAATACACACTGATTTCCAGAATATCTCAACATTCCACTTCGCTGCATATTGTTCAAACTTCCTTTGGCCTCCTTGCATACTGCTTCGTGGTGATACTGTCTAGGCACACTGCCAATTCGCCGGGAACTTTAGGTGCAAAGTGCCCCCGGTCCGCACGTTCTATCCTGGGAGACTCGCGTCCAAGGCAGCCTCAAGCACTATTGGTGAGGGGACGAATAAGTCTTAAGGAGACTGATTCATCAGGGCTCGTGCAAAATCAATTTGTTGCTGCCATCTTGTTTCTTCTTTTCAGTTTATATTTTTGTTTCAGTTTCTATTTCTTGTTCTGTAATTTTTATTTGTAATTTCTTTTCTTCTGTAATTGCAAATTTTGCTAACAAAAATAAAATATGAGAGAAAATGAATATGATGAATAATACGGTGATTGTTGTTGTAATTATAATAAGTGAGTATTATTAAATATAAAAATAATATAAATTTATCATTTAAAATGTCCCAAGTCAAATGGGCACCCAAAATGATAAATTGTCGTAAGCCGAGTGGGACGGAGGGAGTATAAAGTATATTAAGCCATACCTTTTATGATATTTGTATACAGTAGTGACGGACACAAAAAATATGTTCAGTGGGTGCCAAAATAAAAATATTTTGCATAAAGACATTATTCAAATTAACCATTATTTTTATTTATAATAATATATATAAAGTAAATGACATAATATATAATATAAGATATTAAAATATATTAAAAAATTATATTGTAATTTAAACGTTATTAATGTAACAATCAGTTAAAACAATTGCTATTTCCTATGGCCATTAAAATAATTCATTCACTTATCAAGAATTCCTTTATTTTATTGTTAAAATTACATTATTTAAACTAGCAAACTTTTTTTTGTAACTAGTGGGTGTTGTACCAATGTCTTTAATGTTAAAATTAAGACGCCTTACCAGTGAACTATTACTATATGTTCTGCTTTTAGAATTTAAATATATAATAACTAAAATTCTTTGTATTTTTGGGAAATTGAGTGGGTGCAATCGCCCACCCCGCCTCTCTTCATTGTAACCATTACCAGAAGTCAAGATTTGGTACTAGTACAAAATCTTGCTCGTTCTTCCAGAGCCCTAAGTTTTTCAATCTCTCCCTTTTTTTTTTTTTTTTTCACACTAGCACAATCATCATGGTATTGGTGAAGATCGGTGATAACAAAATTCTATAAAATACAATAAAGATGAAGCCTTAATGACAATGATATATCCATGTGGACTTTCGTATTCCCTTGGATTTTTATCATGTACTCCCTCGGGGCAAGTTAATACTTCACAGTTACTGTTCATGCGTGGATTAAGGAAAAAAATAATGATATAATGTTGTGAGTGTAAAA
Organism: Adenophora triphylla var. japonica; assembly: GCA_022495995.1. Taxonomy (NCBI): domain Eukaryota; kingdom Viridiplantae; phylum Streptophyta; class Magnoliopsida; order Asterales; family Campanulaceae; genus Adenophora; species Adenophora triphylla. Next base: position 54,498 of record JAFEMH010002969.1, on the reverse strand, counting down.
GTAAAATAGGAGAGAGAATGAGTGGAGAGAATAGTAAATTATAGTATTAAAATAATGTAGGAGACAAAGTGTGAAGTATGTAATTGAACGCCCAAAATAGAAAGTATGAAGTATGTAACTGAACGGAGGGAGTATTCATTATACCAATCGCATACCAGAGAGAGCGAACTTAGCGAACTAGTGTTGTTAATTAAAGCAAAGGGTGAAGTTTGAATTAGAGAATGTACCAAAGATGCAAGACCCAGGAAACTAGGGGCAAGCTTTTCATGTGTTGACCAATCAAATATTTATTTGTACAAAATGGTTGATAGATAAATGAGATATTAAGATTTAAAGTAATGAATTGAAAGTGGAAAATGCAGTTATCCCATATGAAATGGAAATGTAAAATATAGCATGAGTCTCTATAGTTTGTTAATATATGAATGAACTACAATCTATATAATATATAAAAGCAGAAACATTTCAGAACCATACAGCTCGCCACGTGAAATTACAAGTCAGCTCTATGTTCCCCAATTATTAGCCGCCATGTGTCACATTCAATAAAGAGTTTTATTTTAGATTTTGATTTAAACACAAATTTTAGCTTTTAAATCCAAACAAAATATTTTTAAACGTAATAAATTCAAACTACAGCGGTTCAACTACTTCATCCGAAAGAATGTGAAGGTGGTAGAAAGTAGAAACATTGTCTTGGAGCATGCACTGATTTCTCTTATCATTATTCCCCATATTAGATTATTAGATTAGTTTATTTTATTGAATTAAATTTAATTTTTTTAAATTGTATTATTCTATCCATCCTAAAATGAATAATTTTTTTAAAAATTTAAGAATCATTTAAAAAAAAAAAATAATTTTAATCTAGAAAAAATAATAAACATTCTTTTAATTCGTTTTCAAAATTTTAGACTTGTAAAAATATAATGAATTATGAAAAAAAATTAAATCAATTAATTTAAAAGAACATTTATTTTGAGACAATAATGGTCATTCAATCTATATAATATATAAAAACAGAAACATTTCAAGACCATACAGCTCGACACGTTGAATTCCAAGTCAGCTCTATGTTAACCAATTATTAGCCGACATGTGTCACATTCAATGAAGAGTTTTATTTTAGATTTTGATTAAAACACAAATTTTAGCTTTTAAATTCAAACAAAATATTTTTAAATGTAATAAATTCAAACTACAGCGGTTCAACTACTTCCGAAGGAATGTGATGGTGGTAGAAAGTAGAAATATTGTCTTGGAGCATGCACTGATTTCTCTTATCATTATCCCTCATATTAGATTTTAGATTATTAGATTAGTTTATTTTATTGGATTAAATTTAATTTATTTAAATTGTATTATTCTCTCCATCCTAAAATGAAAGATTTTTTCAAAATTTAAGAATCATTTTAAAAAATTTAATTTTAATCTAGAAAAAATAATAAACATTCTTTTAATTCATTTTCAAAATTTTAGATTTGTAAAAATATAATGAATTATGAAAAAAAATTAAATCAAAAAATTTAAAATAACATTTATTTTGAGACAATAATTGTCATTCAATCTATATAATATATAAAAGCAGAAACATTCCAAGAACATACAGCTCGCCACGTCGAATTCCAAGTCAGCTCTATGTTCACCAATTATTAACCGCCATGTGTCACATTCAATGAAGAGTTTTATTTTAGATATTGATTTAAACACAAATTTTAGCTTTTAAATCCAAACAAAATATTTTTAAACGTAATAAATTCAAACTACAGTGGTTCAACTACTTCATCCGAACGAATGTGTTGGTGGTAGAAAGTAGAAACATTGTCTTGGAGCATGCACTGATTTCTCTTATCATTATCCCCCATATTAGATTTTAGATTATTAGATTAGTTTATTTTATTTTATTGGATTAAATTTAATTTGTTTAAATTGTATTATTCTCTCAATCCTAAAATAAATTATTTTTTTCAAAATTTAAGAATCATTTAAAAAAAATTAATTTTACTCTAGAAAAAATAATAAACTTTCTTTTAATTCATTTTCAAAATTTTAGACTTGTAAAAATATAATGAATTATGAAAATAAATTAAATCAAAAAATTTAAATGAACATTTATTTTGAGACAATAATGGTCATTCAATCTATATAATATATAAATGCAGAAATATTTCAAGATCATACAGCTCGCCACGTGAAATTCTAAGTCAATTCTATGTTCACCAATTATTAGTCGCCATGTGTCACATTCAATGGTGAGTTTTATTTTAGATTTTGATTTAAACACAAATTTTAGCTTTTAAATTCAAACAAAATATTTTTAAACGTAATAAATTTAAACTACATCGGTTCAACTACTTCATCCGAAAGAATGTAATGGTGGTAGAAAGTAGAAATATTTTCTTGGAGCATGCACTGATTTCTCTTATCATTATCCCCCATATTAGATTTTAGATTATTAGATTAGTTTATTTTATTGGATTAAATTTAATTTATTTAAATTGTATTATTCCCTCCATCCTAAAATGAATGATTTTTTTCAAAATTTAAGAATCACTTTTAAAAAAATAATTTTAATCTAGAAAAAATAATAAACATTCTTTTAATTCATTTTCAAAATTTTAGACTTGTAAAAATATAATGAATTATGAAAAAAAATTAAATCAAAAAAATTAAAAGAACATTTATATTGAGAAAATAATGGTCATTCAATCTAAATAATATATAAAAGCAGAAACATTTCAAGACCATACAGCTCGCCACGTGGAATTTCAAGTCAACTCTTTGTTCATCAATTATTAGCCGTCATGTGTCACATTCAATGAAGAGTTTTATTTTAGATTTTGATTTAAACATAAATTTTAGCTTTTAAATCCAAACAAAATATTTTTAAACGTAATAAATTCAAACTACAGCGGTTCAACTACTTCATCCGAAAGAATGTGATGGTGGTAGAAAGTAAAAACATTGTCTTGGAGCATGCACTGATTTCTTTTATCATTATCCCCCATATTAGATTTTAGATTATTAGATTAGTTTATTTTATTGGATTAAATTTAATTTGTTTAAATTGTATTATTCTCTCCATCCTAAAATGAATGATTTTTTTCAAAATTTAAGAATCATTTTAAAAAAATTAATTTTAATCTAGAAAAAATAATAAACATTCTTTTAATTCATTTTCAAAATTTTAGACTTTTAAAAATTTTGGAATTTTAGACTTGTAAAAATATAATGAATTATGAAAAAAATAATTAAATCAAAAATTTTAACAGAACATTTATTTTGAGACAATAATGTTCATTCAATCTATATAATATATAAAAGCAGAAACATTTCAAGACCATACAGCTCGCCACGTGAAATTCCAGGTCAGATCTATATTCACCAATTATTAGCCGTCATGTGTCACATTCAATGAAGAGTTTTATTTTATATTTTGATTTAAACTCAAATTTTAGCTTTTAAATCCAAACAAAATATTTTTAAACGTAATAAATTCAAACTACAGCGGTTCAACTACTTCATCCGAAAGAATGTGATGGTGGTAGTGTTGGGTTTTACGGGTCCATGCGCAGCGGAATTAAGCATTAAAAAACATAAAACCCAAGAAGCCCTAGGATCCGTTCTATATAATTAATTTAAATTCCTATGAGATAGAATTAAACCAACCTCGAACGCTTTCCGTTCTTGAGCTATCGAACAATTTGATTATGTGATATCGAATCACAAACTTCGTTCTTCAACTTGATTGAACTCTAGGCCTTGATCGATGAACGAGCGAAGACCCTCTTTCGGTATCCACACCTTTGAATGAATTCAAGAACAACTTCTTGATGATTGCTAGATCTAAAACCTTGAAGAATATTGAGAGTATTTAATTGAGAATTTTGCTTGAAAATTTCGGCTAGCTCATTAGGTTTGACAGACTCTCTTATTTATACTACATTAGTATCCATATTAGAGTCCTAATCAAATTAGGAAACAAGTCAGTCAAACCGCCTTGAGACCCATTGTGTCGCACGACCACACGGGGCATATTGCCTTGATGTGTCGCACGACTACACATGGTCAAGTAAGAGTTTCTCAATCATTCTTCCCTTGGTTTATCAAATTCATTCTAATTGTGTGTGACCCAATAGGATTATATTATGTTGGCAATGAGCTCGATCATATCGAACCTCATAAGATATAAGCGAACTCTAGCAAGCCATTATGTCTACCCAAATAATATAACGTAAGAGTTCATGTTTCCATTGGTATACTTCCATATCTCCCTTTGTCTCACGATGTTATATTGAATACAAGTTATGGTCCTCGTCAACTTGTTATTGTTCAATGCTTTCTCGATTCTTGAGTATAATGATAATTCCAATCATATTGGGGTACGACCATACACTTTCATCATTATCACTCATCGAGGGGCCCAAGCAAAACATCTCTCTTACGAGGGACAAATTCCTTCTTGACTTATCATCCTTCCCATCATGAATCCGATCATGCCAAAATTAGTCTTTATAGATATCGTGTTAAGATATCGTTTGACTAAAATCAAACACGACTTTCAACATATGTAAGGTCATGATAATCTCAGGTCTAGGGACTAAATGATGTAACCGTATGAGATTTAATTATGACATTTGACCATGACATAAATCTCATGCGGGTCATGTCCAGTCACTTGTTCTCTAATAAGTACCCATAATTTCAATGTGCATCTCTATGCATATAATCATCACATGATTATCCATTGACAATTATACTAATTATTCTCTTAATAATTAGGGACGGAGATTATTATAAACAAATATACAAAACATATAATAATCAAATGATAAACATCTCATATAATAATAAATAATGTCAACACATAAGTCTATCAATTATAGGCCTAGGGCATAACACCAATGATCTCCCACTTGCACTAGGCCCAATCTACCATGTATCGAATACCCATGGACCTAACATGACCATCATGTTTAGCTTGCGGGAGAGCCTTAGTTAATGGGTCCGCCACGTTGTCATTAGTATCTACTCTGCATATCTTAACGTCTTCCCTTTCACATATCTCACGGATAATGTGGAAACGTCGAAGTATATATTTGGATCTCTGGTGTGACCTTGGTTCCTTTGCTTGTGCAATGGCTCCATTGTTATCACAGTAAAGTTCAATAGGGTCTCTGATGCTTGGAACGACTTCCAAATCACTAATGAACTTCTTGATCCAAACTGCTTCCTTAGCTGCATCGGATGCCGCTATGTACTCAGCTTCGGTTGTAGAATCAGCGACGGTACTTTGCTTGGAACTTTTCCAACTCACAGTTCCTCCATTAAGCGTAAACAAAAATCCAGACTGCGATCTGAAATCATCTTTGTCAGTTTGGAAGCTAGCATCTGTGTAGCCTTTGACTACAAGATCTTCTTCCATTCCTCCAAAGACTAAGAATACATCCTTAGTTCTTCGTAAGTACTTAAGCATATTCTTGACTGCTATCCAATGTGGTTCGCCGGGATCCGATTGGTACCTACTCGTCATGCTTAGAGCACACGAGACATCGGGTCTAGTACATAACATAGCATACATGATAGACCCAATTGCCGAAGCATATGAAATACCATTCATTCTCTTTCGCTCATCATTAGTCTTAGGACTTGATTCTTGCTAAGAGATATACCATGCAACATTGGTAAGTTTCCTCTTTTAGAATTTTCCATTTGGAATCTTCTAAGGACTTTGTCAATGTAAGTACTTTGACTTAAACCAATCATCCTCTTGGATCTATCTCTATAGATCTTGATACCAAGGATATATGCGGCTTCGCCCATATCTTTCATTGAAAAACACTTTCCCAACCAAGACTTGACAGTCTCTAGTGCAGGAACGTCATTTCCAATGAGTAAGATATCGTCGACATACAACACTAAAAATAGTGCTACGCTCCCACTAATTTTCTTGTATACACAAGGTTCATCTTCGTTTTTGATAAAGCCAAACTCCTTGATTGCTTCATCAAAACGTAGATTCCAACTCCTAGAAGCTTGCTTCAATCCATAAATGGATTTACGCAACTTACACACCTTGTTAGAATTTTACGGATTGACAAAACCTTCGGGTTGTATCATGTATACATCCTCAAGTAACTTCCCATTAAGGAAAATTTGTTTTGACATCCATTTGCCATATCTCATAGTCATAATATGCGGCTATGGCAAGTAAAATTCTAATAGACTTAAGCATAGCTACGGGCGAGAAGGTTTCATCATAGTCTATGCCATGAATGCGCCTATATCCCTTAGCTACTAGCCTAGCCTTATAGGTGTGCACCTTCCCATCCATGTCGGTCTTCTTCTTGAAGACCCATTTGCACCCTATGGTTTTTACACCTTCGGGTGGATCAATCAAGTTCCAAACTTGATTATCGGCCATGGATTGTAATTCGGACTTCATGGCCTCTTGCCATTTTCCGAATCGGGAGCGGACATCGCTTCTTGATAGCAAGTGGGTTCATCATTTTCGATTAACTCCACTTCATCACTTTCCGTAACGAGAAATCCATATCTCTCGGGTTCGGATCGTGACCTACCACTTCGGCGAAGAACTTGTGCATCTTGAACCGGTTCCACAACGGTTTGTGAACTTGGTTCGGTTTCTACCATTGGTTCAATGTTGTTTTCGGGTTCTCGAATTTCTTCGAGATCTATTTTACTCCATTTGGTTCCTTTGCGAAGAAACTCCTTTTCTAAGAAAGTACCATTTCGAGCAACAAACACTTTGTTCTCGTTTCGGTTGTAGAAATAGTATCCTTTGGTTTCCTTAGGATATCCCACGAAAATACATTTATCAGATTTAGGTGCTAGCTTGTCGGAAGTTAACTTCTTGACATATGCATCGCAACCCCAAATCTTCATGAAAGACAAACTAGGTTTTCTTCCATGCCACATCTCATATGGGGTCTTTTGAACCGATTTGGTAGGAACTCTGTTTATGGTGAAAGCAGCAGTTTCTAGTGCATGTCCCCAAAAGGATATAGGAAGCTCAACTTGACTCATCATAGAACGAACCATGTCCAACAAAGTTCTATTCCTCCTTTCAGACACACCATTCCATTGTGGTGTTCAGGGTGGAGAGAGTTACGAAACGATTCCACAACTCTTAAGATGATTGTCAAATTCTTGGCTCAAATATTCACCACCTCGATCGGATCGAAGTACCTTAATAGTTTTGCCAAGTTGATTTTGCACCTCATTTTGAAATATTCGAAATATCTCAAACGATTCACTTTTATGTTTCATTAGATAAACATATCCAAATCTACTATAATCATCAGTGAATGTTATGAAGTACCGAAATCCTCCCCTAGCATCGCTACTCATAGGCCCACATACATCGGTATGTATGAGTCCTAATAAGTCGCCCGCCCTTTCACCGGTTTTGGTAAATGGGTCCTTGGTCATCTTGCCAAGTAAACAAGATTCGCATGTCTCATATGATTCATAATCATGTGAGTCCAAAAATCCATCTTTGTGGAGTTTAGAAATGCGTTTCTCGTTTATATGGCCAAGACGACAATGCCATAAGTAAGTGTGGTTTACATCATTGGGTTTAGATCTCTTGTTAATGTTATAGACATCATTATCACGATTTTCAACATCAAGAATATAAAGGCCATTGAATGAAGCAATTACAATAATGCATTTCACTCTTGTAAATAGAAAATTTCTTATCACATATAAGAAAATTAAAACCTTCATTATCCAAACATGAAATCGAAATAATATTCCTACTTAAAGGCTGGAACGTAATAACAATTGTTCAAAACAAGTATTAGTCCGCTAGGTAAAGTAACTTCATAAGTTCCTACGGCTAATGCGGCAACTCTTGCTCCATTCCCCACACGTAGGTCCACTTCACCTTCCTTAAGCATCATACATTCTTTAGACCTGGACATTTAAACAAATGTGAGTTCCACATCCGGTATCAATACCCAAGAACTAGAAGTAGATAGGAATATATCTATAACAAAGATACTGAAGTTGAAGCAACTCCTTTGCTCTTCTTCGGTGCTTCCTTGTATTTTGGGCGGTTTCTCCTCCAATGTCCAATCTCATTGCAATGGAAGCGGTGCGTCCTCTTGGGACTTGGGCTTAGCCTCTTTAGGCTTGGAAGCCTCTTTGGGTTTGGCAACCTTTGCCTTAGGATTAGCAACCTTTGCCTTTCCTTTACCCTTGAACCCTTTCCCTTGTTAACCATTAGCACTTGGTCGGTTTTCTTCTCGACAATATTGGTTTCCTTGCAGTGTTCAACATTTGAACTAACTCGGATAGGTTTTTATTCATTCCACCCATGTTATAGTGCATTATGAAATGACTAAAACTTTTAGGTAATGAATTCAATATTATGTCGGTAGCCAACTCTTGGCTAATTGGAAAACCGAGCCTTTCAAGATGCTCGATGTGGCCCTTCAACTTGAGAGCATGGGGACCAACGGCTTGTCCTTCACTCATCTTGCATGAGGTCAAGACGGCAAGCTGTGTTGTACCTTTCTTGCCTAGCTTGAACTTGGAACATTTCCATCGGCCGATTGTTTAAGTCATTTGTCCCAAGTGCTCAAGATCCTTGAAGGTTCTTGCACATGGCGGAGAGCATAAGGCAACCAACATCTGTAGAGTCACGCTTGTGCTTCAGATATTGTTCCCTTATAGCTCTAGCAGCATTGGCGACGGAGTTCGGGTGGAATAGGTTCATCGAGAACGTACGGTTTCTCCTCTTGTTTGAGAACAATTCTCAAACTACGGATCCAAGCCATATAGTTTGTACCATTCTCTTCCAACTTTTCCTTCTCAAGGACGGATCGCGGTGAAAAGTGATTATTGTTTGATGCCATTTATTCTACAAAAGATATACATAAAATATGAACACATATAAGTAAACATATTATATGAGAAGTATAATGAATTTAAATAAATGCTCCCACTAAATTATACACCTTCAAATGCAAATGAGCATAATATACATTTAATGGGCTAAGATCCAACTTTAATTCAATTTCAAGTTTGCTATGGCAAACCGCTCAAAATTAAATTAATTAGGTAGAAAACATCAATCATATCAACTATATGACTCTTAGATCTTTTATGAGATTTATTCAAGACATCATATGTCTAGGTATATTTTAATCTCATCTTATGCCTTGGGTCCAAAACCATTTTGATAACCCAATTAAGTTCACTCACTTTAAAACGTATAGGAACCACCATTTCCTCATCTTGCTCGCATTCGAATAGAATCAAAGCACCTTGCTATGGCAAGCCCACCCAAAACTATCCGAATGGTCTCAAGTGTTTTTAATCATGAATTGGCATAAAGAACTTAAAAGTTAAATGAAGGTTCTTTAAAGGTAGATTATAAGCATATCAGAAAGATAGTCAAAATCATGCACCAGGTAAGTTCCCAGGAAGATAGGTGAGACACAAGGACTTCTTAAGTACCAACTCTTCCTTAGACATAACTCTCCTAGACATGCACAATCAGAAATCAACTACGATTTAGCAACATAATCACTTACCTTTTATAAACAATCAGTTTCCTTTTAAATTTTGCGTATTTATGACTTGTTTCCATAAACAATCATAAGATCCAAAATTTACAATGTCTAAATCTAAACATATTAGGAAACTAAATATCATGTTTCAACTAAACATCTAATTAAAAAATTCTTAGCATGTAAGAACAAATAAAACATGCATCGCAATAATTATTAAAATCATATTTTAATCAATTAAGCATGCATAAACAATGAATCAATCTAGCATGGCTTTATAAACTTAATTTTATAACATCTAGTTTTTATATGAACATATCAGTTGTAAACACAATCACAAAATAGCGAGAAAATTGAACAAGGCTGATGCACTTGGTTTGGCTTATTATGTCGCGTGACAACATCAGCCAGAGGCTAGGTTTGTCGCGTGACATAACTAGCCAGATTACCAGATTTCCTCATGAGGCTCGCTATGTCGCGCGACCTCAGCAGCCAAGTTACAGGATTTCCAGATTCGAACCAATACAGATTTCAACTAATTAAATCACATAAAACAACTTTTTACAGATTTAATTCAGCATAATACGAAAACGATTTTCACATTGTTTCACATAAACAATTAAAAATTCGATTGCATACAAAACATGCAATAAGCATATAAACAATTTATATCTTAAATCTAGCATGTTAATTCAAACTTAATCATACGAACGGGGCTCTGATACCACTGTTGGTTTTTACGGGTCCATGCGCAGCGGAATTAAGCATTAAAAAACATAAAACCCAAGAAGCCCTAGGATCCGTTCTATACAATTAATTTAAATTCCTATGAGATAGAATTAAACCAACCTCGAACGCTTTCCGTTCTTGAGCTATCGAACGATTTGATTATGTGATATCGAATCACAAACTTCGTTCTTCAACTTGTTTGAACTCTAGGCCTTGATCGATGAACGAGCGAAGACCCTCTTTCGGTATCCACACCTTTGAATGAATTCAAGAACAACTTCTTGATGATTGCTAGATCTAAAACCTTGAAGAATATTGAGAGTATTTAATTGAGAATTTTGCTTGAAAATTTCGGCTAGCTCATTAGGTTTGACAGACTCTCTTATTTATACTACATTAGTATCCATATTAGAGTCCTAATCAAATTAGGAAACAAGTCAGTCAAACCGCCTTGAGACCCATTGTGTCGCACGACCACACGGGGCATATTGCCTTGATGTGTCGCACGACTACACATGGTCAAGTAAGAGTTTCTCAATCATTCTTCCCTTGGTTTATCAAATTCATTCTAATTGTGTGTGACCCAATAGGATTATATTATGTTGGCAATGAGCTCGATCATATCGAACCTCATAAGACATAAGCGGACTCTAGCAAGCCATTATGTCTACCCAAATAATATAACGTAAGAGTTCACGTTTCCATTGGTATACTTCCATATCTCCCTTTGTCTCACGATGTTATATTGAACACAAGTCATGGTCCTCGTCAACTTGTTATTGTTCAATGCTTTCTCGATTCTTGAGTATAATGATAATTCCAATCATATTGGGGTACGGCCATACACTTTCATCATTATCACTCATCGAGGGGCCCAAGCAAAACATCTCTCTTACGAGGGACAAATTCCTTCTTGACTTATCATCCTTCCCATCATGAATCCGATCATGCCAAAATTAGTCTTTATAGATATCGTGTTAAGATATCGTTTGACTAAAATCAAACACGACTTTCAACATATGTAAGGTCATGATAATCTCAGGTCTAGGGACTAAATGAAGTAACCGTATGAGATTTAATTATGACATTTGACCATGACATAAATCTCATGCGGGTCATGTCCAGTCACTTGTTCTCTAACAAGTACCCATAATTTCAATATGCATCTCTATGCATATAATCATCACATGATTATCCATTGACAATTATACTAATTATTCTCTTAATAATTAGGGACGGAGATTATTATAAACAAATATACAAAACATATAATAATCAAATGATAAACATCTCATATAATAATAAATAATGTCAACACATAAGTCTATCAATTATAGGCCTAGGGCATAACACCAAGAGGTAGAAAGTAGAAATATTGTATTGGAGCATGCACTGATTTCTCTTATCATTATCCCCCATATTAGATTTTAGATTATTATATTAGTTTATTTTATTGGATTAAATTTATTTTTTTTAAATTGTATTATTCTCTCTATCCTAAAATGAATGATTTTTTTCAAAATTTAAGAATCATTTTAAAAAAAATAATTTTAATCTAGAAAAAATAATAAACATTCTTTTAATTCATTCTCAAAATTTTAGACTTGTAAAAATATAATGAATTATGAAAAAAAAAATTAAATCAATTAATTTAAAAGAACATTTATTTTGAGACAATAATGGTCATTCAATCTATATAATATATAAAAGCAGAAACATTTCAAGACCATACAGCTCGCCACGTGGAATTTCAAGTCAGATCTATGTTCATCAATTATTAGCCGACATGTGTCACATTCAATGAAGAGTTTTATTTTAGAATTTGATTTAAACACAAATTTTAGCTTTTAAATTCAAACAAAATATTTTTAAACGTAATAAATTCAAACTACAGCGGTTCAACTACTTCATCCGAAAGAATGTGATGGTGGTAGAAAGTAGAAACATTGTCTTGGAGCATGCACTGATTTCTCTTATCATTATCCCCCATATTAGATTTTAGATTATTAGATTAATTTATTTTATTGGATTAAATTTAATTTGTTTAAATTGTATTATTCTCTCCATCCTAAAATGAATGATTTTTTTCAAAATTTAAGAATCATTTTAAAAAATTTAATTTTAATCTAGAAAAAATAATAAACATTCTTTTAATTCATTTTCAAAATTTTAGATTTGTAAAAATATAATGAATTATGAAAAAAAATTAAATCAAAAAATTTAAAAGAACATTTATTTTGAGACAATAATGATCGTTCAATTATAGATAGAGGAAGTATCATTATCCATTATCCCCATATCAGATTATCATATTAGTATATTTTTTTAGTTTAAATTTAAAATTTTAAAATTATCATCTTTGTAAGTATTTTTAAGTAAGATTCCCAAATCATATTATCATATTATATTTATTATTTTTAACTTATCATATCAGTATATTTTATTAGTTTAAATTTAAAATTTGAAAATTGTCATCTAATGAAAGTCTTTTGGAAGTAATAGTCCTGAAACTTAATCTCTTTTTATAACCAGAAATCACTATCATTCATTTGTATCTATCATTCTTTTGCATACGTTTTCGCCCATCTGTCTCTTTCAAGTTTGTCTTTCTTTTTTCTCTCAAATCCATTTTTTTTTTCAAATTAAATTTGTGCTGCATAGTTCCAATAGTGATTAATAATTAAATGATATTTCAATTTCTAACGAGCTATTATTCTTAGGATATAAATATCAGTGCTTTACTAATATTTAATGTTGTTTACTAACCTTAATGTATATTAGGTTGTTAGATGTTATAACCAATTTTTAATGCATATTAACTCGGTTTGTATGCCATTTGAGTCTGCCTTCTTGATTGTTTAATGCTTGATTAATAAAATACTCAACCAAAAAGATACGAGTATTTTATGATTTCCTAATTCCTATCAAGTGTACTAAGTGATACTTGGTGATGATAAAGAAACTGTTGTTAAGTCCGCGCCGAGCATGATCTCGCAAAGAAGACAAGCAACCAAAATCCAACAAAGCTAACTTCATTATCCTAATTTTTCATTCTCCGCATTATGGCCATTGAAAGCTAAACCTCTACGGACAGATTTAAATCGGTTCTATCATTCTCTTAGTATTATTTAATTTGATCATCTCAATTATAGTTTTTAAGAATATTTTTTGTTGTGATTTTTAACTTAGGTAATTATCTTAATTCTTTTTTTTTTTGCGTGTTGATCAAACATGTTCCTTTTTTTTTTTTTTATGAAACTGATCAAATATGATCCTAAGCATTACATCGTTGTCAAGGTCTCTTTTTAGAAAAAGTATACTCCGTCCCAAAACGAAAAACTAAATTATTTTTCTAATTTTTTCTTGATTAACGATAAATTTAAAATATTTTGATCATTCATTTTGGGATATAAATATTATTATATTAAACAATGTACTCTAGGCATTTAGTTTTTTATATACTACTAAAAGATATAATCACGTTAAAAAAACCTCAATTCATGAATAAGTAACACTTTTATGTTTAGTGAATCATATTTTGTGAGGTAGTTCTGAATCTATATTTGTTTATGTGATACAAAATTTATCTCTACTATGTGCATCCATTAAAGTGTAAATTAGCTTTTGGTATAATTTGTATAGTTTAATATTTTAAGCGATACTTATTTCATTTTGGAATAAGAATGTTGCAGTCATATTGCACGCTTATTAAGAAAAAAAGTGGGCAAACAATTTGAGTGGCTTGAAGACTTAATTATCAAAAACACTATTTATGATTCAAGTTAATTGAAATACGAAGTATGTACGTTATGTTGTGGTTTTTTGTAATTATAAGCATGATAAGGGCAAAAATTGTCATTATTTTCCATTTTAAAACTTTACTCTAGGATGAACGTAAAAAAGAACGAAATAGAAACCTTACTTACTTTGGGACAAAATGTGTATAATATTTTTATTACTAAGAATATTAAGAATCTTATGTTGAATATTTTCAGGTTGAGTCACAGGGATATAATTTCACCACGTTGTTTTTATAATATTTAAGTATTAGATTCATTATGCCCGTCGAGTATCGACGGGTTACTGACTAGTTATGTTAATGGTTAAATTAGATTTTGATTAAATTAAAAAAAAAAGTGTCCTTTTGACAAGAGACTTATATTTGCACCCATGCTAAAGATATTTGCTATTATAAATATTTATAGGTTAATTGATATAACGCAAATGACATTTTATTTATCGTTAATAAAATAAAAAACTAAATTTATAAAAGACTAATATTTGCGCTAACGAATTGGTATTTTGATAATGGTCTCCCCACACTATATTATAAGTGGTATTGCCCGAATTAGAAATCATTATTGTTAGGTGATAAAGAACATGAAGTTTCTCATGTTAAATTAAATTTTTATAAGTATAAATATTAATATGAGACGGAGAGAGGGAGGGAGGGAGTATAAAATATAGATAAATAAAACCCCTTAGTATTTTGCTACATAACAAAAATGAGTTCCAGTCATAAAACCTGACCCATCAAGGGCCCAAGACCCATGCTTCAACATCGAGGGATAGAGGTTCCAAATCCACTCGCGATTCCTTAACATTGGATCAGTAGATTTAGATCTAATGGAATAGAGGGCACATGGAGATAGTGGGGGATAGGGCACTAAGGCCAAAACAAATGAGATATTTTGATGGCGAAACACCCATATGATTTTATGCACCAATCACTAAATTCTAAAATATAAAGATATTAATTTGTGTAACTTTAAGTACCATTCCACAATCTCATATCCCACCACCGATATGTGATAATACAATCTCCCCCACATGAATTGATAATACAATCCCCCCACATGAATTCTTGTCATCCCTTCGGCACAACACTTTGTTTCACACTTTCGATCAACCGATACCCACTCTTATATCATTTGTAACGATTCAAACTCGAATACTTGGCCGATACGCAAGTACCACATACTGGCTAACTGAGCACAACAATTAAGTACACTTGACTTACCACAAGCCCACCCAAAAATGTATGGATATGCTGGTGCTTAATGATAGTTTGTGGGACTTTAATTACCACTCCATAATCTCATATCCCACTAATGTGGGATACTACATGGCAAACAAAAATTTGAGTTATAACAAGCTTAGCGAACCAAGCTCGGGATCGGACTTTAATGATATAATGACTCGAGGTCAAGAGAGTCGAGCTCGATCAAGACTCGTCCTCCGAACTAGTCGAACACATTCTAACTCAATTGGATAGAGAAACAAGAATTAATTTGTTTCAGGAAAAAGTTCGGCAATCTCATGCTTCATCAACTCCTACCTTACGTGTCCCCGAAGCTCGTCGTCCCAATTATAAATATTTTAATAATTCGTATCAGACTAATCTTTCATTTAATATTCTTACCAGAGAAAAATGTGACTCTGATCCAGAAGGCTATCACTTTAAAGTATCACTATATTTATATGTAGAGGCTCGCCAATTCGCAGAGATGGTAGAAGGTATGAATGTATCTCTGGTAGGGGTGTAAGTGGTTCGGTTTAAACCGCGGTTCGGAACCGAACCAAACCAAACCATGCGGTTTAGTTCGATTTTCAAGTAATCGTGGTTTGGTTCGGTTTCAAAAATTGTCAAACCGTGTGGTTCGGTTTGGTCTGCGATTTGGACCCCCAAACCACGGTTCGAGACCGCGAGACCGAACCACCAAACCGAACCAATAAATCAAACTACCAAATCACCAAACCGTTCAATATTAATCGTAGATATGCATATCTTTCATTTTCACCTTACATTTAGATTTAAAAATCCCTAAATTTATTCATGGGTATTAGCCCATAACCCTTTTCTTTTGATTTATATTCTTGTAATAATGTTAATTCACTCTTTAGCACATACCATTACAAGTACTCAAATGACATGTTATTATAAACATTGAAGCACAATTTAAAGTTGTGTTTAAATATTGAATCTCTTATTTATGTTATGTTTGGACAATTCAAACAAACATGACAATAAATTGTGTTGTTTGAAAACATGTTTTAATTAATGATTTAAGCAATGTTCTATTTTATGGTTTGAACCGTGGTTTGAATTGTGTAAATCGCGGTTCGAACCGAACCGTAAAATCAAGCCATGACAGTTTAGTTCGGTTCAGTTTGAATTTTTTCATGGTTTGATTCGATTTGAAATTTTTTCAAACCGATGACCAGTGATTCAATCCGTAAATTGGCCCAAATCAAATTGAACCGAACCATTTACACCCCTAATCTCTGGGGCACCAATGACAGATTGTCAATCTTTTGATTGATGACTACTATAATGAATAGGATGTCTTTATCCTGGAAAAATGTATATGGCAAAAGCGCGATTAAATCTAAAAGCTGAGGTTCTAAAAGATAATGGGAAGGATCTAAAAGACATTGGGATAATTTTATTTTTTTATTTGCTTCGTTATTGTTTCGTGATAGTTTTGGTTTATTCCCCAATCACAATTTTTTTTTAATAAAATTTAGGGGGCCTTTGGAAGCTCTTTTCGCTTAAAAAAAGGTTTAATTCCTTAAGGCCCCCTCAGACCAAATCAAAACCTATAATAACTCACATAATTTACTTAATCCCGCATGCACTCGAGATTTAAATCAAAATTCATTATAAATTCAACAATCCTTTGACCCGCTCTTGCACCTTATATATAGGGGAGGACTAGTCAATAAACTTTTTTAAAATTAAACAATAAAATAAAAATTATTTTTTAATCTTTTTGTCTAGTCTTATATTTTAGGTATAAGAGCGAACTAATTAATAAAATATGAAATTTTTTATTATTTTTTTATAAATGTGAAAATCTGTAAAATAAAAAAAATGTTCTTATACCTAAGATATAAAAATAATTTTAATCTTATACCAGAGATATACGAGCGAACTGGTAGGAATACCAGAGATATATTCAATATAATATACTCCATTCGTCCCGATCCATGCTTCACCATTTTGGTGAAATACGAAAATTAAGAAAGCAATACTCCCTCCGTCCCACGTGAATGCAAACTTATTTCCATTTTGATCCGTCCCACGTGAATGCAAACTATCCAAAATGAAAACAAATTTATTATTTTATATTCACCCTACCCCACCCACTCATTCTCTCTCTTCATTTTCTACCATACAATTTATTCAACCAATCTACTATTAACTCCACTCATTCTCTCTCTTCATTTCCTACCACACATTTTCATTATCTTAATGATATTTCTTAATTATTGTGCCCGAAAAAAGGTTCACAATGACGTGGGACGGAGGGAGTATATATATTCAAAAATAATGGGAGTGGAAGAAGGGTTGTGAGAGGGAAGAAGTGAGTGAATATGACAAGTGAGATCCATAATTTAAATGTGTGGGAGAGAAAAGTTAGTGGGTATAATAGAATATTAATAAACATTTTCCATTGTAGAAAATGTAAAGCTTCTACCGGGACACTATTTAGATAAAAGGTGAAGCTTCGAACGGGTCGGAGAGAGTAGACTTTTAGGTTTTTGGCCCTACTGATTGTGAGAACTTAGGGCCCGTTTGATTTAGCTTATTGATATGTGCTGATGACTTATTACTTATGACTGATGACTGATGAGCTGATGAATGATGCTGTTTGATTTAGTTTTTTTGAAGTGCTGATGAGCTGTCATAAGTAATTATGACTGTTTGATTAATAAGCTGAAAAAGTGCTTAATGAAATTATAAAGACTAAAATAATAATAATAATAATAATAATAATAATAATAATAATAATAATAATAATAATTATTATTATTATTATTATTATTTATTATTATTATTATTATTATTATTATTATTTTTTATTATTTTTTATTATTTTTTTATTACTTTTTATTTTTTATTTTTTTTTATTTTTTATTTTTTTTATTTTTTTATTTTTTTTTATTATTTTTTATTATTTTATTATTATTTTTTATTATTTTTTTATTATTTTTATTTTTTTTATTATTATTATATTATTATTATTACTTTATTACTCTATTATTATTATTATTATTATTATTATTATTATTATTATTATTATTATATTATTTTTTATTATATTATTATTATTATTATTTTATTATTATTATTATTATTATATTATTATTATTATTTTATAATTTATTATTATTATTATTATTATTATTATTATTATTTATATTTTATTATTTTTTTTATTATTTTTTTATTATTATTATTATTATTATTATTATTATTATTTTATTATTTATTATTATTATATTTTTTTTACTGTTTATACGTGTTTTAAGCTTAAGCACTTGGCTTAAACACTTGGCTTAATGCTTATGACTTATAAGAGAATTGTGCTTTAATTGACTTGTACATGACTTATGACTTATTTAGTCCAAAATGAAATCAAACACTTCAAAAATGACTTATGGGGAGGCATAAGTCATAAGCATTTTCTCATAAGTTAAATCAAACGGGGCCTTAGAGTTCGTACTTCGTAGCCCAAAAAAAAAAAAAAAAAACTAACTTGAAATGGTTATCATAAATGGGTTGGGCCTGAACAGTTAGGAAGGTTCGATAAAACTGATAGGCCAAGTAAGATGGGTAATAAACGTGAAATTAAGTGACAATTAAGCGATAATAGATACGTCGGCCCAAAAGATCGAGATAGCGTAACATGCGACAAATGTGCGACGTATAGAGGAAGTAGAATGAAGGCGAGAAGAGTAGCTGGCGAGAATATGAATTCGTCCCCATATTTTTAGGTGCAAAAGGGGATAACTTATGACAAATAACCGGGTATGCTTTGTCGCAATAAGAGTTTGTCGCCTAGCGACAAAAATGTCTGATGGTACAACCTTTTGGTATACTGACACGTGGTACCCACCCCCCATAACGTATAACAGTGTAACATGATGGGAATGATTGTACTTTTTACTAACTCTAAGGGTAGTTGACTGACACAGCATGAATGACTGACACGTGTCCTAGTAGGTATGGCCCATGATTGTGTGGTAGTATAAGTAGGAGAAATTCAGCATTATTGGTAAGTCTATCCTCTCTCTCTAAAAACTCTCTCTTCTCCATTACAATATAGGACTCTTCTTAAATCTGAACTAAAAACTGATTCTCACGCCGAAGGGGTTTCACCGGAGTCACCCCCGGTTTAGCTCATTGTTGTTTGTGTGTGTAGGTCCCATAGCGAACCATCCCAAGGAGATTAGCCGGAGTATCCTGTGAAGCAGTTGAAGATTCAACTCCTGATCAACACCGTTTTCCATGGCAGCATCAGTTGGTTCCGTTGCCGGGACTGAATGATTTTTTCTTTGGGAGGTTCGGTGAGATAGTAGGAGGGTTATTGGTGGCTGCCGACGGAGATTATAAGGTGGTTACTGTTGTTGTTCAGTTGGTGGAGCCCAGAAGATTCTAGCTGACAAATCGGTCGAAGAAGTAAATGTTAGTTGGTTAGAAAACCAAGGAAGATTCCTAGGTTATAATTGTCAGAAATTGTTCCGTAGATGTGTTGTTGTATTTATTTCAGGAAGTCATAAAGTTGTCCTTAGGTTATAAAGGTTGTAAGTTGATTAATACAGGTTTTAAAGGTGTGTGTGGTCAGAAAATGACTTAGAAAGTTGTCAGAATCGTTGGTTTATTGGAAAAGGTGTGATTTGGCCTGAAGTGTTGTTAAAAGTATACGTTTATTCGGGAACAAGTCATGGTGATTGGGCAAGAAAAAGCTACCCCCTCTAGGGCGGCTCAGAACTTAACATTGGCAACCCCAAATGCAAAGGATGCTCGTGCGGGAGCCGGAGCGGGATCTGAAAGAGAGGTAGAGGTGCATACGTCGGAGACCAATTCCAGTGTTAGGCGTGATAGGGAGCAGGAGGAAAGGGTGAGAGTGGAAAGAGCCAAGGCAGTAGATGAAGGTCAAGTTCCCGCGAAGTCGAAGAATGCAGAAGTAAGAGAAAGGATTGAAAAGTTAAGGGCAGACAATGAGGCGTGGATGCATGTTCTCGCCAATAACCAACAATTGAAGGAGTTACATGTGGAGCCTTCCCACATTCCTGAAGAGTTGCTGAATGCACAAGCGGGAGGATCCCATGTCGGCGGGCAAAATCGAGAGGTTAGCGCTAGCGTGGCTAATAGACCAAGACAGGGTGTAGATATGCAGCTGCCCAGGAGACTAGCAGGAAATAGAAGGCGGGATGATGGCTTGGAGGCAGGAAAGAAGAGGAGAAAGAAAATATACCATAAGCCAGGCAACTCCAAAGAAGAATCTTATTACTTTGAGTATGACAGTAATGAATCTAGCGGTTCCACGCACGACGAAGGGCATGGCAAGGGAAGGACCCAGATATCGCGACGTCATGATGCTAGGCGGCATCGTGAGAGGTCACCGCGGGATAGGGAGCGACGACGACAAGATAGGAAAGATAAAGAGTATGACAAGGAAAGGGAGCGGAGAGTTGCAGAGGCGGTAAGGGCGGCAGAAGCCGAGAAGTTAGCAGAAGCCATAAAAGCCGCAGAATTAGCCAGGGCTAGTGAGGCAGAAAAGGCTAAGAAGGAAGAGGAGCAAAAGTTGAAAAATGAGATGGCTGAGATGGCGAAGAAAATTAAGGACTTAGAGGCGGGAATAAAGAAAGTAGAAGGAAAAAAGCCTTTTTTGGCTCCTTTCACTCAAAGTATCAAAGGTGTTGCCCCAGACCCAAGTTTTCGAATGCCAACTTTATCAAGTTATTCGGGAAAATCTAGAGCAGTAACTCATGTGGGAGGATTCGAAGCAACCATGTCGCTGTTGACTGAGAATGAAGCAGTTTTGTGTCGAGCTTTGGTGAGCACTCTGGCAGATCACGCATTGGATTGGTTCTTAGCACAGCCTGAAGATTCTATAACGGGGTATCAAGATTTCAGGGAGAAATTCTTGGCGAGATTTAGTGCATCGGGATCACAACCGGTTCAAAAGACGGAGTTGTGCAGTCTTAAACAAAAAGAGGGGGAAGGGATTGCGACTTTCACAGACAGGTTCATGGGAGTGGCAAATCAAGTTCCTGACATCGCTCAAGGCGAGATAATCATGTTGTATAACACTAGTTTGCAGCCAGGTCACTTCAAGCAGGAGCTAGGGATGAGGTTGCCAAAGACTACGGGGGAGTTGTATGAAAGAGTGCGGGGATTTTGTAGTGGAGCTAGAGTTAAGACAAAGGGAGCTACAATGACGAATCAGGCCGTCAAGAAAGTGGCGAGCGAAAGGGTGGAGATAGTGCGAGATGATAGAAGAGGGTTTGGCGGCAATAGAGGGGCAAGTCAAGCGGGAAGAAGTGGAGGCCATGTAGAAGGGCGTACGGGGGGCCAGAGAGAGTTTAAGCCAAAGACAGACATCAAGTATAGCCGGTTGAACACTCCTATCAGCGAGATTATGAAGAAAATTAATTTGCCTGAACCTTTTCCTATCACACCAGGAACTGGACCATCTAGAGATCAAAATAGTTATTGTGAATTTCACAAGGAAAAGGGGCACAAGACTGATGATTGTTATAATTTAAGGAGATTGATTCAGGGAAAGATTGACAGGGGTTTCCTGCAGGAGTATCTGGAGGAGAATGTTGGGCGGGATGATCAGCGTAGGCCTGAGAGAAATATGGTAGATGTCATTCACGACCCATTACCCAGTGTATCTCAGTTGAATACCCAAATCATGACTTTGACGCATACATTTGACGTCCCTCAGTTTCCCGCCAGTCAAGATAGGGTGATCAGTTTTCCGGGCGAGAGTAGGTACATTGCAAAAGCCATGGGAGTCAGCCAATTATCATCACTATGTATCCAGGCAATAATATCGTGCAGCGAGTCATGGTGGACTCTGGGGCAAGTAGGAATGTGCTTTATTATGATGCTTTTAAAAGGATGAATTATACAGAGGCAAATTTGGTGCCTCATAAGGGATATCTTGAGGGATTCACTAATCATTCCGTTAAAGTTAAAGGGACGATTATGTTGGATGTTGAAATTGGTGAAGGAAAGCTGGCGAGATGCGAGAATATCGAATTCATGGTGATTGATCTTGTGTCTCCTTATAATGCTATAGTGGGAATCCCATTCATGTTGAGCTTTGAAATGGTTCTGTCAATTCCCCATCAGAGGGTGAAGTATCCCACAGCTAATGGGATAGGTTGCCTGAAGAGTGAAGCGGTCACTGTGGTAAGAAAGCAAAAGGAGATGATGAAGGCTAAGGCGGAGAGTACAATTTCGATGACTTCCAAGGTAGAATCTAGTCAGTTGAAGATAAATATGGTTAAGATTGTGGAAGTGGAGAATGGTGAGCCAGATTGGATCATAACGGAGAGTATGAGAAATGGAACTGCTATGGTAGCCGAAGCGACAAACCAAGTTTCAGGGCGAGTTTCAGGGCGAGTGATAAGGGGGTTAGGAGGAGAGCGAGAAATGTGTATGTTGGACGAGCGGGAATCAGATTGGCGGGATGTAGATTCCGGCATGGGGGGACGGAGTGATGATGTTGAAGAAAATTGTTGGGCAATGGAAGTAGTAAGTGCCACGCCCAGTATAAGTTATGCCAGGGTTGTAAGGTTGGTTAGTATGAAGGAACCAAGGATTGAAGAGGTAGTCGAGGGAAGGGGGGAAGTATGGGTAGATGAATCTAATGACGATTGCGAAACCATCGAGGTGGAGGATGCTCAGGGGAGGCCTACTGGTAACATCTTTGCTGATCCTAAAAAGCCAGTTCCTGTTGGTGTGAGGAAGAGGAAAAGAATGGAGGTGGAAACGCTACAGGTGCGGGATGAGCCAGATATCAAGGCGGGAGAAGAGCTGGAGGAGGTAGAAATCAATTGTTATTTTCCCGAACAGAAGGTGAAGATTGGAAAGCAATTGTCGCGGGATGAGCGAGAAGCTTTGGTTGATTTTTTGAAAGAAAATTTGGATGTCTTTGCTTGGAGGCCGGAAGACATGAAGGGTATTGATGAGAGTGTAGCTTTGCATTGTCTGAATACTGATCCTAATGTGGAACCCTTTAAGCAAAGGGTAAGGCATTTGTCGCCGGAGAAAGAAGTGGCAGTATTGGAGGAAGTGGAAAAGCTGTTGAAGGCGGGAATAATTGAAAAGATCCAATATCCAGTTTGGTTGGCTTGCCCCGTAATGGTTTTGAAGTCAAACAAGAAGTGGAGAATGTGTATTGATTTTACTGATTTAAATACAGCATGCCCCAAGGATTGCTATCCTTTACCCAAGATTGATAAGTTGGTAGATTCCATTGCAGGTCACAGGGTGTTTAGTTTTATTGATGCTTACTCAGGATATCACCAGATTAAGATGGCGGAAGAAGATAAAGCGAAAACAGCGTTTAGGACTCCAAAGGGAAATTTTTGTTACAAGATGATGCCGTTCGGCTTGAAGAATGCGGGGGCAACATATCAAAGGATGGTAAACGAGGTGTTCAAGTCTCAAATTGGGCGGAATATAGAAGCGTACATTGACGACATGGTGATCAAGACCAGAGAGAAAAACCATTTGTTGGATCTTGCTGAGACTTTTGAGAACTTGAGAAGGAATTCGATGAAGTTGAACCCTAGTAAGTGCACGTTTGGTGTTACGGCGGGAAAATTTCTGGGATTCTTGGTAAACAGGCGCGGGATTGAGGCCAACCCAGAAAAAATTCAGGCGTTATTAGACATGTCGCCACCTAAGTCTATTCGCGAGATTCAGAGACTAAATGGGAGGATCATTGCCCTGGGAAGATTTATTTCGAAGTCGGCGGAAAGATGTTTGCCGTTCTTCAAAGTTTTGAAGGGCAGAAAGAAATTTGAATGGAGCGAGGAATGCGAAGCAGCTTTTGAAGAAATGAAAGCTTACTTGGGGAAGCCACCATTGTTGAGCAGCCCTGTGGAGGGGGAGGAATTGTTTGTTTATTTGGCAGCTTCTGACTATGCGGTTGCGGCAGTGTTGGTGAGGGAAGACGGAGGAATTCAAAGGCCTGTATACTATGTTTCCAAAGCATTAAGTGAGGTTGAGTCGAGGTATTTTAATGCCGAGAAGTTGGCTTATGCGTTGGTGGTGGCGGCAAGGAAGTTGAGGGCCTATTTTGTCGCTCATACTATTGTGGTGTTGACAGACTGTGACGATATGGGAAAAAATTCGGCTTTTTTGTGCTTCTTTGAAAAACCAAATAAAACCGAAAAAAACGGAGTCGCCACGCCATTTTAATTTTGAAGGGCCAAAACTTTGAAAAAAGCCCGAGATCAGAGATTTAGGTTCGGAGGTCATGTTACGCGTCGGGAAGGACGTTAGTGTGCACCCGACGCGCCTCGTAAAAACGAGTCTTCCAAGCTGAAAATCATTTGTGTGTGTGTGTGTGTGTGTGTGTGTTTTGGCCAAAATAAGTTGAAACTGGAAAAAGTAAAAATTGGGATGTCTTTTTAAGACTTTAAACTGATCCCATGATTTTTTGGAGAATTTTTGGTTTGAGATTTGGTACTCAAAAAACCTTTTGAAGTTGAGAAGTCACTTCTGCCAGAAGAAAATGGCAGCAGACACCTGATTTTGAAATGGATTCAAGGGTCCTAAAACTTCATAATCTTGATGAACTCAGAGAATGAAAGTTTCTCTAGACTCCTTGAATAAGCTTTGTGTGAAAGAAATTTCCATTTTGGAGAAGATTTGAGGGGTCAAAACCTTCTGGAAACCTCAGATATGAGATCTGGATTCCCAGAAGCTGATGAACTATCCTCTGAAAGAAAAATTGAAAAGAGGAGTTTTACTCACCCAAAAAATAAGGTAAAAATATGTCTGGAAAGCTCTGGATGTTGGCTACAAAAAGTGTTTTGTAGTCAACACCAAATTCCAAGTTCATCTGTGTCCAAAAATTAAGACCATGGACTGAGGTCTGAGAAATTTGCTACTGGACAGCAACTTCTCAAGAAAGAAAATGTGATTTTAAGGGGGGTTTTGCATCCATGCTTGTCCCCATTTCCCTAGGTTTTGGTTAGTGATCACTAGACATTTTAGTGGTGAATCAACTATACCAAACCATCCTTGGGGTACATTAGGACTAAGCATTTCATTTGCTTGGGGAGGGGGATTTTACCCTTTGAAATCAAGATTTAGTGCTTGAAAATGGTTTTTTAGGGTTTTGAAAGTGCATTTTTGCAAGTAAGAAAGAAAAGCTTTGAAAATAATGTTGATCTTTGTAGAAGATCATCCATGGAGATGGTCTTCCATGGTGATCTTCTTAGATCTAAAGAAAGAAGATGAAGGAACTACATTTTGTAGTTAGAAGATGCATGCATGGATGAGATTTAGGGTTAGGAAGAAGAGGGTTTACCAATCTTCCTTGTGTTCTTGAGTGTTTGGCTTGAGTGTATGAGTGTTTAGGGTTTGAATATGAGAGTGAGTGGATGAGTATGAGTTGGGAAAGATTGGAGAGAAAAAGGTGACAATTCTTGAGAATTCTCACTGTTTTCTCTCTATATTTCGCCAGAGGTTCGTTGCATTTGTGTTCTTTCTTTTTTTTTTGTGACTGGAGGGCTCAATTTATAGCCCTCCTGAAAATGCAAACATGTCCGCGCGGATGGATCCAGTCGCGTGCACTGTTCATTAATTGCTGCTTCAGGCTTTGGACACAAGGAATAATCTTTTTCAAAATTCAAATTGACCAGCCAGATTATGTTTCGGCATTTCTATTTGTGGTTTTATTCTTTTGTTTTTCTTTTTAAGATTCTTTTTAAGGTTTAACCTTAAATAACAATGCCCATTTTACCCTCACTTTGTTAGGAAAGTTAGGATTGTTAGGAATTGTTAGAAATGTTATAACTTTCGTTAATTTTCTAACGAAAATTCTAACAAGCTCAAATTGGAGCACTTACAGTAGCCCCTCGGCGACGGCGCTTTCGAAGGAAGCGGGGTCGTCGATAAGAGTAAGGCTCCATATTTGGCAGGATGATCGAGTGATCGGGTGGCTGAACCTATTCAATAGGCTACCTACGTATTCCTAGTGGGAATCAAGCCAGTCGTAGTTCGGGTCTTTGACCCTGGAGTTGATGGCGTTTTAGGTGCCTCGAACCTGATGAGCGAGTTCTACAGTCGTTTGCTGGAAAGAAACTTTGCTGGGGATAAGAGATGACCATTTTCGGTCTGATGGCTATCCGCTCTGCTGGGGATAGGAGATGACCATTTTCGGTCTGACGGGTATCCGCTCTGCTGGGGATTTTTGCGATTTATCGCTTTCCTAGTGATAGCGTCTTAGGTGCCTCAAACCTTGAAGATGGCGTTTTAGGTGCCTCGGACCTTGAAGATGGCGTTTTAGGTGCCTCGAACCTTGATGATGATGGCTTTTTAGGCGCCTCGGACCTTGGAGATGGCTTTTTTTAGGTGCCTCGGACCTTGATGATGATGGCTTTTTAGGCGCCTCGGACCTTGATTTGAAATGGCCTTTCGGTGGACTTCGTCTGCTGCCGAAGGAGAGGGTGACCGTTTTGGTCGAGGGGCTGGACCTAATGATAGGCTACCTACGTATCCCTAGTGGGAATCAAGCCCTTTCGTAGTTCGAGTCTTACTCGAGATTTCGCTGGCTTTTGGGATTCCGTTAACTTTGATGGGGATTTCGTTAGCCTTTGCTGGGGAAAATCAGACGTATTTGTCTGGGAAATCGGTCTTACGTTTGACTGTCGTTGGGTGATTTTGATGAAAGATACGGGATCTCGTTATCTTTCTCGGGGCACTTGGTCTTACGTTTTACTGCCGGGGGTAATTTTGATGAAAGATACGGGATCTCGTTATCTTTCTCGGGGCACTCGGTCTTACGTTTTACTGCCGGGGATAATTTTGATGAAAGATACGGGATCTCGTTATCTTTCTCGGGGCACTCGGTCTTACGTTTGACTGCCGGGGACAATTTTGATGAAAGATACGGGATCTCGTTATCTTTCTCGGGTCACTCGGTCTTACGTTTGGCTAGGAGTAATTTTGATGAAAGATACGGGATCTCGTTATCTTTCTCGGGTCACTCGGTCTTACGTTTGGCTAGCAGGGGTAATTTTGATGAAAGATACGGGATCTCGTTATCTTTCTCGGGGCACTCGGTCTTACGTTTGGCTAGGGGGACAATTTTGATGAAAGATACGGGATCTCGTTATCTTTCTCGGGTCACTCGGTCTTACGTTTGGCTAGGGGATAATTTTGATGAAAGATACGGGATCTCATTATCTTTCTCGGGTCACTCGGTCTTACGTTTGGCTAGGGGGACAATTTTGATGAAAGATACGGGATCTCGTTATCTTTCTCGGGTCACTCGGTCTTACGTTTGGCTAGGGGACAATTTTGATGAAAGATACGGGATCTCATTATCTTTCTCGGGTCACTCGGTCTTACGTTTGGCTATAGGGGACAATTTTGATGAAAGATACGGGATCTCGTTATCTTTCTCGGGTCACTCGGTCTTACGTTTAGCTATAGGGGGTAATTTTGATGAAAGATACGGGATTTCGTTATCTTTCTCGGGGCACTCGGTCTTACGTTTGGCTAGGGAGATGATTTTGATGAAAGATACGGGATCTCGTTATCTTTCTCGGGGCACTCGGTCTTACGTTTGACTAGCAGGGATAATTTTGATGAAAGATACGGGATCTCGTTATCTTTCTCAGGGCACTCGGTCTTACGTTTGGCTTAGGGGTAATTTTGATGAAAGATACGGGATTTCGTTATCTTTCTCGGGGCACTCGGTCTTACGTTTGGCTGCAGGGAGATGATTTTGATGAAAGATACGGGATCTCGTTATCTTTCTCGGGGCACTCGGTCTTACGTTTGGCTAGGGAAGATTTTGATGAAAGATACGGGATCTCATTATCTTTCTCGGGGCACTCGGTCTTACGTTTGGCTAGGGGTAATTTTGATGAAAGATACGGGATCTCGTTATCTTTCTCGGGGCACTCGGTCTTACGTTTTACTGCCGGGGAAGATTTTGATGAAAGATACGGGATCTCGTTATCTTCCTCTGGGCACTCGGTCTTACGTTTAACTGCCGGGGGATGATCTTCTTGACAAGGGGCTGACTTTGATTAACTTTGGTTAACTTTGTCAAGTTGGGGACTGAATTGCAGAGTCCTGAAATTTTAAGGGGCAAAAGGGTCATTTTGACCCTTGCAATCTCATCCGCGCGGATAGGGATGGAAAGTCAGGGGTATTAATTGGGCCAACGCCCTTCTTCTTCCTCAGTCCAATTTTTTGAGATTGTCGAGAGCAGAGAGAGAAAAACGAGGAGAGCAGCCATTTTTGGCCCTAGAAGCTTCAAAATTCCTCCGATTTTCTTGATTTTTCGAGCAATGGAACACGGGGAAGGCGCTTTTCAAGGCCAAGGACGTGGTCCGGTAGCGGAGAGGCGATTGGAGCTCGTCCGGATGAGGAGGCATTACAATCTTTCGCAATCGATCGAGGAGGAGCATTACCCCGATGCTTGGCAACATTGGGCCTCGGATCCGCATCTCCGAACGGTATACTTTGAAACCCTTTGATCCCTTTGTTGATTTCTTGTTTGAAAATTTTGGGTAATTTTTTGAAAATTTTTTTTTTGAATATTGAATATTGATATTGATGATATGCAATGTTGCAATGAATTTGTGAGTGTCCCAAAATGTGCATTTTGCTTGGGAAAAAGAATTGGCATTTTTGCCACATTTTTTTTCAATTCGAAAATTACATGTGAAAATTCGAAGAATTGTGATTTTTTTTTTTGGAGTTGAATATTGCATGTTCTTGATGATGATGATTTTTTTTGAAATTGAATTTTGATATTGATGAATGATGATGCAATGCGTGCATTTTGTTTGGAAAGAATGGGCATTTTGCCAATATGGGATGTATGTATGTTTAGGATATGTATTTTTTGAAAAGTGGGACGGATTTTTCCTCCCGTTGCATGTAAGATGGATGATATGCATGTATTTTTTTTTTTGAAAATGGGACGGAGTTTTTTACTTCCGTAGGAATGCATCCTCTTTTCTTTTGAATGCATTGGGACTTGCTGAAAATTGTTTTATTTCATGCGAGAAAAATGGGGCTATGCTCATTGTATCTTTGTTATCTTTGTCGAATTTTTTTTTTTTTTTTTTTAATGCAAATGCAATCTTTTGACATTTTCTCTCTTTTTTTTTTAGGGCGGAAACCGTTTTGTGACGGAGCGGTGAACAAAATGAAGACTCGAGGATCGGTGGAGTACGTGATTGACTTGTGGGACCGGCTTCCGAATGCGGGCCGAGGAGCTTTGCCGAGTCAGAGACGGATCGTTGTCGAGACGGGGCTGCACGGGAGTTTGTCGAGTGCTTGAGGGGTGGTCAAGTTCCCTAAGTGCAAGGGCTTGATGTTTGCTCTGGCGCGGCTTTGGTGGGACGCGACCCGCACCTTCCACTTCTTAAGGGGCGAGGCGGCTGTTACGCCTTCGACTATCTGCGATCACGGGTCCGTCCTTCAATGGACGCGGCATTGAGTGGAGAGATGGCTACGGTGACGGACTTGCGAGCTCTTCTTGGATTTTCCCTATTCCCAAAAAGGGGATGGGGATGGAGTATGTCGTGGTCTTCGGCAAGATCGTGGAGACCATCGCGAGTTACGAGGTGGGGAGGATAGGTTTAGCGCCGAGCGGTGCTAGGTCCTTCCTCTGGTTTACCTTTTCGAGCACGCTCTTTGGTCATCTTTGAGGGACAACGGTCTTTGCCTTCTTGAGGTCCTTGGAGGACATGGAGACGGTTGGAGATATTTCTGGGGGGAGGCCGGTGGTGGTGTGCTTCGCTCTTGATAGATACGGCGGAAGAGGCTGTGAGCTCCTATCTTGCCGAGTTTGCTCACGGAGGTATAAGCTCTCTTTTTGCTTTCCCTCTTTCCTTTGAGCACGCACTTTTATTTGACGGCTTGGATTGATTGGATTTTTACCTTTCGCAGGTATGGGCGTTGGAGTTTTTCCACGTCACGGTGTGGAGCGGCTGAGGCGTACGTCGGGCGTATCCCGGCCATGCGGTCTTGGTCCAAGCATGCACCGGGAAAAGATAAGCTCCGGGGGCGTACGACTCTCGAGTACGCGGATTGCCTTCCTTTGACGGAGGCCGAGACGGATGAGGGATGATATTCTTCCCACAGGATCGCTTCGGGGTGGCGCGGTGAAGGGCGAGATTTGGGCGTGCGGCGGAGGATTTTGAGGGTCCGACTTGCGATGCATATTATCGGGAGAGAGGGTGACGCGCCGGCATGGCGTGAACTCGCCTTTGAGGACACGGTGGAGCCTCCCGTCGATATGATGCACCCGGCGATCGGTCAGTGACTTTGGGATGATTTGCAGAGCCGGCCGGCCACTTCTCGGATTTCGTGGCGATTGAGCCATATGCGACATTCGTCTTGAGGAGGCCGAGGATGCCTCGGGTTTTGGAGAGGAGGGGCTTGGGATCCCGCGGTACCCTCGGACGGATTTTTCCTATATCCAGGACGGGGTCCGATTGAGGGTGCAGATCCCTCAGCCCGAGCGACTTCCACGAGCTTTCCGGCCTCGTCCGGGTATGAAGGTATGGCTTCACCTTTTCTTCTTTCTTTTCTTTCTTTTGTTTCATCATTTCTAGCATCACTTCTTTTTTTTTTTTGACGCTTTTGCTTTTGTGCAGTTTTCGGAGGTGGTCGTCGAGACAGCGACGAAGCAAGTGATCGGAGCCAAGAGGTTCATACGGAGGATGGTCGCTGCGGGGCACCTCGGGCTAGGGCGAGGAGACCACGGCCGGCACTGTCCGACGGGAGGCTTCTCCTATTCCCTCGGAGACTTCTTCCGAGACCCCTCTTTCTCCTCTCATTGATCACCGCGCGGCCGCGCCTTCGGATCACGTCATTCTTGGGGATCCGCACGGGCGAGGACACGTGCGCGGCATGGTGGGTCGTCTCAGTATGTTCGGGAGTCGGACGCCTTCACCTTCGGGTACGACTTCTTCGGGGATGCAGGTTTACCCTATCGGAGTGTGCGGTTGGTCCCGGCGAGCCTCTTTACGGAGATGAGGACGATCGAGCCCGAGACTTTCGGGGCTCTGACGAGGCGGGCCGAGTCGCAGAGAGGCCGGGGAGACATCGGGTCTTTGGAGACTCCGATTGATTTTTTTGAGATTTAGATTTGTACGGATTATGCACATTTTTTTTTTTTTGGATGTAATAATTTAGGATTTTATTTATGTTTGTTTGTTTTTTTTTTGTACACTCTCTTCTTTTTTTTTTTGGAATGTAATAATTTAGGATTTTATTTATGAATGCAATGCAATATGAATGCAGTGTTGCGTGAGCCTTGTTTTTTTTTTTTTGCAAGGGTGTTTGGTATATGGACTGGTTTGGGGAGGGTTTTTGCACAAGTTTCGAGCAACGGGACGGAATATTCCTTTTTGGTGTAGCGGCTTGGTACATTGCAAATTTTTTGCAGGGAAGCAATCGTATCCGCGCGGATGGGGACGGCATCGACACTGTCCTTTGATTTTGCTTTAAATCGACTTTGCTTTATTTCAAATTCAAATATCTTCTTCAACCTTCACCCAACTTGACCATTTTCGGGAGGAAGAGAGAAAAAACCATGGAAAGCCTTAGAAAAGCTCCCTCAAAATTGTCCCAAGAGTCCCAAATGTCATTTTTCAACAAGTTCAAGGATTGGTCAGGGAAATTATGCATGAGAGAAGGTCTTTCTTTGAAGAACGGTACAAGGTACGATGCTTGTGGTCTCTCGAAGGATTGGTTCGGATTATGACCTCTTAAGGGCTTCTTCTTCGTTTTGGGATACTAGAAGGCATGTCTTTTGCCTTTCCTTCAACGAGATTGTTCCGATTGTGGAAGAATTTCGGGCCTTGCTTGGAGTCGGAGGTGGAGGAGATAGCAATTCCTTTGTCAGGAGGAGCTTCTTTTGTTGACAAGTTGTGCAACCTTCTTCATCTTTCCCCGGAGGAAGCACGAGGCATGATCCGCGGTCCCGAGCCATTTTGATATTTCCGGTCTTCCCAGACAGATTTAGGGGCTTAGGCTTGGTGGATGACGCCTATTGGGATGCCTTTGCACTTTGCATGTTCGGCACTTTGTTCATGGTCTACATTCCTTCGGGATTTGCCATCGATCTCTGCTGGATGTTGTCGTTCATTGTCGCTCGCACAGGCGAGAGATGTCGTTCCTTTGATTCTTGGGGAGACTTTTCATGCTCTCGGAGATTAGCTACCGGACGGCGGTACATGCGCGGGGCGGCCCGTTTCTGCTTGACCACTGTGGGCGATGGAGCGTTTGGGGTTCTTCGGAAACCTCGATATGATCGGGCCTTGGACTTTTGCCGGGAGAGGTGTTGATGTAGATTTTGATGATCGGGGCTCGTGGGAGCGTTGGATGGCGGGTCGCCGGGCCAGAAGATATCGAGATGGTTGGTGCCTCGTTGGCGGGTGGAGACTCGAAGAGTGCTTCGGGGATGGGTCTCCGTGGTCATGCTTAGGGGCTTTCTCGGTCCGGCTTTTATATCCGGCTTTGGTCTGAGACAGGTTTGGCTTGGAGCGAGGTTCCTTTGGAGGGTTTTGATGATATAGCTACCGGGGTGGTGGCTCCTGTTTCCATGGATGATCCTCGGTGTTTCCATTTCTTTCCCGAGCATGGAGGTACGATGCCTTTCCTCCTCGGGTCATTCTCGAGCGTCAGAGACCGGTGTTCACGACCACTTGGTACCTGGATTGGTACGAGGGGCATGCAGGAGAGACTCGGGTGGCTATTTTGAGACGGCGTGAGGCCATTATGGGTGCGGAGGACCGGGCTGTTTCGAGAGGAGGAGGGCCGAGGCGAGGCCAATCCTCGCATGACGGGAGCGGAGATGCGTGGGCGATTATGAGGCTTACGTCAAGAGACGGGAGAGGAGGGCTCCTATGTTACCGGCTAGGTTACGGGAGATGAGGGATGACGCTAGGGCTACTAAGGCCACGACGAGAGGCCGGTTTGATAGACCTGTTCCTATACGAGAGCTTGGTAGGAGGAATACCGAGCATTTTCCGGTTCGAAGAGAAAGACTCGGAGGGGAAGAAGAAGGGAGAGGCGATACGAGTGGCTTGGAGTGACTACGAGGTTTCCAAGTATCCCTTTCTTGCCATGTGAGACACATTAGTTTGATTATGTATCTTAGTTTTCTTTTAGCGGGTTGCCGGTTGTAGGAATGAATCGGGCTTAGACTCATCAAAGAGCTTTTGATTTGTAATGAATATTTGAATTGCTTTAGAGTTTTTCAAGACGCTTTCATGGTACGATCGATTGTATTGATGCCAAAGTATGGCTTTTATTTGTGCTTTAGACCGAACCGTTTCATTTGCCTACGTTCCCCTCATTTTGAGGAGCTCGGGTCTTCGTAGTTCAGCTGGTGAACTCTTTTTGTTTTTTTTTTTTGGTGCAACCACATTTTTTACCTAGGTCGCCCTTTTCGGGTTTCTAACCTAGTTGGGTATTACTCTTTTAGCACTCTTTTTTTTTTTTTTTTTTTGTTTTTTTTTGTTGTTTGTTTTTTTTTTGTTTTTTTTTTTTTGTTGTTTTTTTTTTTGGTGCAACCCTGTTTTTTACCTAGGCCGCCCTTTTCGGGTTTCTAACCTAGTTGGGTATTACTCTTTTAGCACTCTTTTTTTTTTTTTGTTTTTTTTTTGTTGTTTTTTTTTTTTTTTTTTTTTTTACGCGTAGTATCTGCGCGGCTTGTCACCATTCCTTTGGGTGTACAAAGGGATTCCCGTCGAGGTGCGAGTTGCATGGCTCCTCAGGAGAAGATCTTCGGACTACATATGGCCCGACCCATACGAGGCTCCCATTTGCCGAGGGGTTGATACGGGTGGGGGCTTTTCTTTTAGAGCGAGATCCCCTTCTCGGATCTCCCGATGCTTTACTTTCTTGTCGAAGGCTCGGCCATTCTTCCTTGGTAGGCCGGATGTGTTCCATGGCCTTTGATCGGCGTTCGTCTAGTAGGGCCAATTCGTTATGGCGACTGCGGAGCCATTCGACCTCGTTGATCTGGCTTTCCCGGCGGTATACGGAAGCGAGGTATTTCCGGCTCGATTGGGAGTACGGCTTCCATTCCGTATGTGAGGGCAAACGGTGTTTCCCCGGTTGCCGTTACGGCGATGTTACGTAGCCCGAGTGCAGTGTAACTTCTCGGGCCAATCTACGCCTTGGACGGCCATTTTCGGATGATATTTTCCCGAGTCTTGTTTGCTTTGCCTCGACAGCTCCGTTGGTTTGGGAGCACGTAGGGAGATGACTTGTGACGGGTTATTCGAATTCCGCCGGCGGTTTTCACATTCCCCTTCGAAGTGGGATCCATTATCTGAGATGATTTCGGCTGGCAACCCGTATCTGCACATGATGTTTTCTTTGATGAAGAGGGCAACTTTCTTCGAGTTGAGGATTTTGTAGGACTTTGCAGGGCATCCTTTCCAATTCCTTCGAAGAAATCACAAATCTGCGTCTCTTTAGGCTCTTCCGCAGTTCCCAGATTCACACTTGTCAAAATCTCTTCGGCAGCTTGGGCTCGATTTTCCTCTAGGACAACTTTGCTTAAAGATTTTTTTTTTGTTGTTTGATTTTTTTTTTGTTTAATGTGTCTGCTTCTTTATCTAATGAATTAAAATTTTTTTTATTATTTTTTTTTTATTAATTAATTCATCATTAGTTAAAGTGGCAATCAAGGGATACTCAGAAAGGTTCGTCATTTTATTGAAAACGAAAGGGAATACAGTGCTTGCTACAGACTCGTAGTCTTCAGGCGTAAGGCCATCGGACGACCCTAGAGACTCGATCTTAACAGAGAGAGACTGGGAGGACTTGTCCTAGATTGACACAAAGGGACGGGGTACCAATCCAAGCTTGGTGATCATTTCCTCCTTAGTCGCGGACGGGCCTGAGAGAGTTTCCCAATTCTTTAGCGGCATCGCTATTGGTGGCCTCGTGACTCGGGAAGCTGTCTGTTTTTGTTCTCCTTTCTCAATTGCCGCTATCATCTCTTTGTACGAGGCAGAGATCAATCAGTCGGCACTGGACTTCTTCTTCGAACAATTCTTTGCATAATCGAGACCATCCCAATCATCGAGGGAAATTCCGTGGCCTTAGCTTTTGGCTTTGTCGGTTCGAATTCGGGTTTCGGATCTTCTGGGCGGTAGGAATAGTGGTTGTGAGCTTCTCGGCTGTTCCACCCAGTCGAGCACGCCTACGAAGGTATACTCGCTTTTCATGGTAGTGGTAGCCCCGGGTATCTTGGGTAGGTCCGGGAACATTCTACGGACCGGGTTAGCCTTGGTTCCTCGAACTTGTTGAGGCTATCACTGTAGCTTTAGCCATTCTGCCGTAGGAGTGGGCTCTGTGATGTTTCTGGTTGTGTGGGACCCTTTACAAAGTAGTCGGCCAAATTAGGGCGAAGGGGAGAGATTTGGGATTGTCGGCGGGACCTTTCTGTGGCGGCTTCAAATCTCTTTCCCTTTGCGGTGTCATTGGGGAGGCCTCATATCCCGGGCCGTGGCGAGTATTTTGTCCTTTCACTTCGATGAGTTTGAAAGTTCCTTGTTGGCGCTTCCCAGGACCGAGGCCAGGTAGATAGCTCATTTTTCTCATCATTTTCAAGGCTGGTGGGATTTTATCCCGAGTGGCCGTCGAGATCTATGTTGCACACTTGGGCCTTGGGAGGCTCGGCCGTGAAGCCCGTTAGCATGTGACCTTCCTCGTCATGTTTGATTTCGAATAGGTATTCCTTTGTATCTGTGCCCTCTAAAGTGACTAAATCCTAGTAAATGGTCGTCGAGATCCCCATTCGAGATGAATTTCACACCTTTGGTGGAGGCTTGAGGCGACCCCTTTGACTTGGTGCAGCCAAGGTCTTCCCGACGGGGCATTGAAAGTAATCGGGATGTCGATAACTGGAATTCCACAGGTATCAATTTACATGTCCAAACCGAGAGGTCTAAAGTAGCGACTCAGGGGTTTGCTCGGGATGTTGAGTCGTAAGCTTTGTTGTGAGAGAAGAAGGCTTCAAGTACGTAGTCTTGATATCAAGCAAGCTCATGATCTTTCTTTGGAAGAATGTTCATTAGGACCCATTATCAACCGGGACCCGAGGAGGCGTCGTTAAATCCAGTTTGGGTTGTGATGAAGAGAGGCTCATTATGATCGGCCCCAAATTGAGGGAGGTCGAGATACGTGAAAGTGATTATGTTCCCGTAGTGGATGTTTCCAATCAGTGTACCACATCATCGGGAGTAGCATCAATAGGCACGAGTGCGAGCCGGGCTTTCTTCCGGCTTCGGCTTATGGGGATAAGACGAAGTGAGTAGAGACCGAGAGGAAATGTTGGCTGTGTTTGCTTCAGGGTGAGCACGGGATCCTCTTTTCGAGTGCAGGTTTCATTTGTCTTAGCATAGGGCGGCGATCTTCTTTTGGTGCTTGATACGTGGCCTTCTTAGCATGCCTTGGGATTTCCTTGGAAGATTTGCCCGGATCGGGTCAACAGTTAACTTCCTCATCGGTCGTCTCTTGACTAGATTTCTTCAACTGCCAACGTTAGCGGGGAGCCCTTTTGGCTATTGGCCATTGATTACAGCGGAGCCTAGTGGCAGTGCGGGGCGAGCTTGGTATTGCGGCCTCTTCTGGGCGGCCCTTATAGCTGCTTCCCAAGTGCCGGCTTTTGGGTTTGGGGTTGTGTTGTTGCCCCTTGGATGGCCCACGAGCTAGGGCGTCCTCCGATTCATTCTCATGGCGGCCTTGCTCATTGTCATCATGCAACAAGAGTCGCTATTGTCGGGACTCGGCGGCTTGCGATTTCATCCCTTGGATGGCCCGCGAGTTGTGGCTATCGGCCTCCATCTCATCGTATATCCTTTTTCTTTCGGTCTTGCGGGTAGAGGCGGCCACGGGTGAAGGATAGGCAACGTTCCCCTTGAGCTTGAGGTAGCGGATCGATAGATGTGTGTCCAAATAAGGAGCACCGGGGTCCATTGTCGGGCCTGTAGCAATTAGAAAGGCGTCATGTGGACTCGTAGGTATGAAGGCAGCTGGAGAGACGTTCGAGATTGATAACCCTTTTCGGTGATTGCGAGGCATTCGGCTGCGCTCAGGCGGCATTTGTGACCCTTACGGTTTGTTACGCCATCCGTTCGTGGGAAAAGAAGAAAAAGATCGATAACGTTTACGAATTCTTCATCTTAGGTGTTTGAAACCCTCCATTTTCGACCGGTGCTTCAATAAACCTTCTCCATTCACCATTCGGGTTCTTATAAGGAACGTTGTGTTCTAGGATTTCGGATATGTACGGATGGGCGCGGGCTTTCTTGTCCCTCATCCTCTGGAGTATCCAGGGCATTGGCACCACAAATGCATCTTACAAGTGACACCTCGTAGAGTGCTGTCTCCATTGGAATCGATCCGCACTTTCTGGCGGTCCTTCATCGTCGCTTGGTGACAACCAACCATTGTGCTTGCTCCATGGGTTCATTTCGGGCATGATTGTTCCAGATTGTTTCGGATACGGGGCCTCGGTTGACTTTTCGCTCTCGTCATCGTCATCATCGTCATCATCGTCATTCTTGTCATCGAGAATCGTCTTCCCATACCACGGGGATATCGGTGAGAGAGAGCGACGGTCAAATCTGTTAGGGGAAGAGGGGTGCGTGCGGCTGCGAAGTTGTCATATGCTCCCATTCCGGAAGTGATGGTGGCTGCGATTGGCTTCTCCTCCCGAAATTGCGGGGGAAGAGTGAGAGGGCGGCACATATTTGACGCCCGGAGTAGGATATAGAAGGAATCCTCCTCTTCGATTCTTGTTGTTCTCGGGATCATATTCGGGCTCTCCCAAGCCAATTTGCAGAAGTGTACTAGCTCCGAGATGCTCTTCGGCCTCTTTCTTTGATAAGCCCGATGCAGTGCTCGCAGGAAACTTTCTTGCTCAATCTTTCTTATTGTTCTAACCATCTTGTATAAATGGTTCTTTCATGTTACGAACGGAAAAGCCTGGTTCTTCGGTATCGGCCTTCCCTTCACCCAGAAAAATAGCGGGCCTCGTATTCTTGCAAGGAGTCTCGACATGAGACCAAGATGGGTCGGTCGTTCGATATCCTCGAGGGAGAGGAATCCGGAGTCGGGATCCTCGACGAGGTTGGCCACGGGTATTTGGGAACCTTCATCGGCATCTTCTGGGCGTGTGAAGATTCTCCGCATTCAATCATATTCACACGATTATGGTTCCGTGGCGGCGGATTTTTGGCTTGTGTTGGGCCCCTCGGGGCCTTCCAACTTTCCTTGATCTATTAGCCTGGATTGCCTTTTCGAGTAAAGCGGTTGTCGGTCGGATGTCAGTGAGCTTGATGAAAGGCACAATACTTTGTAGTATCCACGGGAGCATTCGGATTTACGGGTTGGAAATTCTCCAAGGCCGCAGCAAGCCTTCTTTCACCAGTCCCTAAAGATGTCATTCGGGGGCATTCCAAAGTTTTCGAGATTTATGACCCGCGATGCAGGTTCGGTGGCTTCACAGGGAGCAAAAGGAGTCGTGTTGTTACATTCTGTCCCGCATAGTTAATCATCTCTTTGCCTTTAGCGAGGCGAGGGCGGTGTTTGCGGGAGGAGCCCGATATACGTGGCGAGTGCGGCGGCCAGGTTGCGGTGTAGGCCTTTTCAAACTTAGGCTGCGAGAGTTAACCGTAGCCCTTGAGTGCGAGTATGGGAAGTGGCGAGGAGGCTCTCGAATGTGGCTTCAAGCATGGCTGGAAGATGTCCAGTTGTTCCTCTTCGGAAGGAGGGATGGCCATTTCACGAGTTTCGAGATTCCACCGCTTGTAAAAGTCCCCAACATTCTCATCGGGGCCATTTGCTGTTGTTTGTAGGTCAACCCTATTTGTTTCCCATTCCAAGTTGGCCTTATATTTTTACGTGAAGGCATTGGTAATCTGGTCCCATGTAGCCACGGCTTCGGGTTTCAAACGGAAGAACCACTTTAAGGCCTTTGGACTTCAAAGATAGGCGAAATAGTCGGCTAGCTGGCTGATTGGTACATCCTTTGGCTTTCATCGCCAAGGTATATGTGTCCAAATGGGTTTTCGGACATGCGGTTCCATCAAGAGGTCCAGATTTGGCATCACGAATTTGTGGGGCGGGGAACAATGGAGTCAGTGCGTAGGCGGAAGAGCGGACTTTCGCGATCGGTTCGGCAATCTGCGCTTTCATTTCCTTGTGTTGTTCCATGAACCGGGCCGGATGAGGGTCTTGTGGCGGAACCATGGCATTCAAGCTAGTGGCTGAGCTAGAGAGGAGCTACCGCTTGGAGCGGGCGGAGGTGGAGAGCAGGCGGTCCGGGGACGTAGGTGAAAACGTCTGGGCGAGTTACCACAGGGAGCATGAGTAGGAGCTGAGCAAGGGTAGAACCTTGCGGCTTCTTTGTGGATTTTCAGCGGCAAAGTAGGTGGGGGCAGCCCGATGTAGCCGGATAACTTGGATTTCGAGAATGGGGCCCGTAAGTAGGCTTAAGTGCGGGGCTTTGTCCGGATTGTTGAATTGCATGGTTGCTTGTGGTGAAGGTGTGTAACCCGGGGAATGCTGCGGTCTGGTGATTCGAGATGACAGGGATGGAGGCTTGGTAACCCGTAGAAGTCGAGTGAGGAATGGATTTGTGTGAGGAAGCTTGTGAACTAGTGCTTGTTTTGAGGAGGGGCTCTGGCGTAGTCGAGAACCAAGTTGTGGCGGCATGCCGGCTTGTAGGCTATTCTTTGTGAAGGTCGGATTGATCGGTTCCGGGCGAGGAGGGATCCGTCATTGTGGCATTAGAGATAGCCCAACCATGAGAAGACATTCCGTGCGATTTTACCCATTTGATTTGTGCCGTCGGGCTGCATGGATCCGGTGGTGCGTGGTTGGGGAGCTAGGTGACCCGAAAATCGAGAGCATGGGTTACGGTAGTGGCACCGTAGGAGGTGGGTGGCGGCATCTGGTGTAATCGGGCGGCCCGAGAGTGGGGTTGGCATCCTCGTCTTCTTCCACGGTGAAGGTGCCATCCGGATTGAGGCGCGGCCGGCCGTGACTCTTAATAGCCTCCATAAATTTGTTTAGCTGTGCTTCTGTCGTAACCTCATACGTTACGCTAGCTTGATTCCCTTTGTTGCTGTGCGAGGGGTCCGGGAGGCGGAGTGACGTTATCCCCATCATTACCGGGCGATGCGAGACATTACGAAACCGGAGTCGGAACAAATGGCGAAGCTAACGATGCGCTTGACTCTTCCCAGCCCGATCAAACGGTGACCCGGTGCCGAAACCAAGCTTTGTGCGGAGGCTGCGGGGAAAGGACACGAAGGTTCGAGATGTCTAGGAATGGAAGGAGGGTAGGTGTTTGGGCTTTAGGCTCATACGACATGCGATTATTTGTTCACGTTTACTTAAAACTCGTTTTATTAACCTAATCGGTTGGAAAAGATTGCTCTTCTTTTCGCAAACTACTACGATTCTGGATCGGTGGGCCGTCACTACGT
Source organism: Adenophora triphylla var. japonica (assembly GCA_022495995.1). Taxonomy (NCBI): domain Eukaryota; kingdom Viridiplantae; phylum Streptophyta; class Magnoliopsida; order Asterales; family Campanulaceae; genus Adenophora; species Adenophora triphylla. The sequence goes on along the minus strand of JAFEMH010002969.1, from coordinate 13,699 downwards.
GCTATAAGCCCCTCGTATTCCACTGTATTTCGACCTCCCGGGGTGGACGGCCCGGGCGAGGGTCCTATAGGGCAAGCGGGTCCCACCGGCCGAAAGAAAAATGATCCTAGAAGTGCGGCGGGTAATCTAGTCTTAACGAGCATTCGATGTAAATTACGGACAAGGCGCGTCAAAGTCAAGATCATGTCGAGGGCTCGACAAAAAGTCGGCATGATTTGGAGCGATAAGCGTCAATATTGATCTTGACTTGTCGTCGGTTAAGCCGTAATTAGGCATGGAATAGTCATTAATCCCTGATGACTCGGTGTCAATCTTTGGGAGTCGGTGTATAATTTGTGCCGATCAGGCGAAGTCAAGGCGCAGGTCAATATCTTGGTCAAAGTGCTGCGGCGGAAAACCGGCGAGAACTTCGGCGGTGCGGCTGATTAGGGACCCGAGAGATATTGAGTCGGTATGCCGACAAAGGCTTGAAAGGAAAGGTCTATACACGAACGGGGCATGACACGGACCGGACTAAAAACCAGCCGGGTCTCGGACAAAGTGTGTCACGGACAAGTGCGTAGTCGACACGAGGCTCCGTGGGATGTTTGGGTAGTCTGTGCTCATCAGAGAGGCGTAATAAGACCAAACGGACCGCGACAAGGATTTCCCGGGTTAAGGACGTAGTGTGCGGTGTACGGTCACGTGCGCGTAGTGTGCAGCGATCTATATTCTTTTACGAGTAAAATAGAGATTTTTTATGTGTCTTAAAAATATGATGCATGATTTTTTTGGAAATTTTCTCTTTTTTTTTGAAAATCCCTTTTTTTTTGAATTTTTTTTTTATGAGCACATAAGCACGAAACTTCCGACAGTTAGGGACATTATTCCGGCAGTCAAAATTTTGACTTTCTCAGGCGGCCAAAACAACATGAAAGCTGTGCAAAAATCAACACACACACAAAAATGATTTTTAAAGCGGGACGGAAGCTTGACCCTCAAAAGCTTTTTTTGAAAACGGTGATACCGGTACGTGGGATTGTTAGACCACAATTTATCCCCGAATCGTGTTAGGAGGCGATAACGGGAAATTTAGTGGTTTCCACCAATATACCCAATACCATTTTTTATTAAAAAGCTCAGTCATCCCCAGCAGAGTCGCCACTGTGACGATATGGGAAAAAATTCGGCTTTTTTGTGCTTCTTTGAAAAACCAAATAAAACCGAAAAAAACGGAGTCGCCACGCCATTTTAATTTTGAAGGGCCAAAACTTTGAAAAAGCCCGAGATCAGAGATTTAGGTTCGGAGGTCATGTTACGCGTCGGGAAGGACGTTAGTGTGCACCCGACGCGCCTCATAAAGCACGAGTCTTCCAAGCTGAAAATCATTTGTGTGTGTGTGTGTGTGTGTGTGTTTTGGCCAAAATAAGTTGAAACTGGAAAAAGTAAAAATTGGGATGTCTTTTTAAGACTTTAAACTGATCCCATGATTTTTGGAGAATTTTTGGTTTGAGATTTGGTACTCAAAAAACCTTTTGAAGTTGAGAAGTCACTTCTGCCAGAAGAAAATGGCAGCAGACACCTGATTTTGAAATGGATTCAAGGGTCCTAAAACTTCATAATCTTGATGAACTCAGAGAATGAAAGTTTCTCTAGACTCCTTGAATAAGCTTTGTGTGAAAGAAATTTCCATTTTGGAGAAGATTTGAGGGGTCAAAACCTTCTGGAAACCTCAGATATGAGATCTGGATTCCCAGAAGCTGATGAACTAGCCTCTGAAAGAAAAATTTAAAAGAGGAGTTTTACTCACCCAAAAAATAAGGTAAAAATATGTCTGGAAAGCTCTGGATGTTGGCTACAAAAAGTGTTTTGTAGTCAACACCAAATTCCAAGTTCATCTGTGTCCAAAAATTAAGACCATGGACTGAGGTCTGAGAAATTTGCTACTGGACAGCAACTTCTCAAGAAAGAAAATGTGATTTTAAGGGGTTTTGCATCCATGCTTGTCCCCATTTCCCTAGGTTTTGGTTAGTGATCACTAGACATTTTAGTGGTGAATCAACTATACCAAACCATCCTTGGGAGTACATTAGGACTAAGCATTTCATTTGCTTGGGGAGGGGATTTTACCCTTTGAAATCAAGATTTAGTGCTTGAAAATGGTTTTTAGGGTTTTGAAAGTGCATTTTTGCAAGTAAGAAAGAAGAAAAGCTTTGAAAATAATGTTGATCTTTGTAGAAGATCATCCATGGAAGATGGTCTTCCATGGTGATCTTCTTAGATCTAAAGAAAGAAGATGAAGGAACTACATTTTGTAGTTAGAAGATGCATGCATGGATGAGATTTAGGGTTAGGAAGAGAGGGTTTACCAATCTTCCTTGTGTTCTTGAGTGTTTGGCTTGAGTGTATGAGTGTTTAGGGTTTGAATATGAGAGTGAGTGGATGAGTATGAGTTGGGAAAGATTGGAGAGAAAAAGGTGACAATTCTTGAGAATTCTCACTGTTTTCTCTCTATATTTCGCCAGAGGTTCGTTGCATTTGTGTTCTTTCTTTTTTTTTGTGTATTTGGAGGGCTCAATTTATAGCCCTCTGAAAATGCAAACATGTCCGCGCGGATGGATCCGATCGCGTGCCTTTGTTCATTAATTGACTTGAGCTTTGGACACAAGGAATAATCTTTTCAAAATTCAAATTGACCCGGCCGGATTATGTTTCCAGCATTTCTATTTGTGGTTTTATTCTTTTGTTTTTCTTTTTAAGATTCTTTTTAAGGTTTAACCTTAAATAACAATGCCCATTTTACCCTCACTTTGTTAGGAAAGTTAGGATTGTTAGGAATTGTTAGAAATGTTATAACTTTCGTTAATTTTCTAACGAAAATTCTAACAAGCTCAAATTGGAGCACTTACACAGACGCGCCCTTAAGAAAGACTCTGCAGCAACCAGATTCTGCAGGAAGGCTTTTGAAGTGGTCAATTGAGTTGACGGAATTCGATATCAGATATGAATCTCGTCGAGCTATTAAGCGCAAGCGTTAGCGGACTTTATAGTTGAAACCTCATTTACCAAGTCTCGAGGCCGATGTAGTTGAGAACGCGAGAAAAAGAAGATGGCAAAGCGAGTGAGCCAAGTTTGATTGAAGAAAAGAAGAGGCGGAGGATTGTTGGATCCTACATGTAGATGGTTCGTCGGCAAAGGACGAGAGGAGGAGCGGGAATGGTTTTGATATCCCAGAGATGCGGAATGTGAGTATAGGAAAGCATTTAGGTTCAAGTTCCCGGTGTCTAATAATCGGGCGGAGTACGAAGCATTGGTGTCGGGAATTGAGTTTGCGCGGGATATCGGAGTAAAAAGGATAGTGATTCATTCGATTCTCGGTTGATTGTTAAGCGAAGTGAAAGGCGAATATGGCACGGTGAATTCATTTTAATAAGGTATTGTAATTTGGTGAGAAGTATCTTGAGTCATTTCGAGTTACGGGAGTTGAGTACAAATTGGGCGAGAAAGAGAATTCAAGGCGGATGCAGCTGAGTAGGTCGGCGGGAATGGGCGAAAGTGAAGCATTTGGGGATCCTTTGGTGGAGAATGTGGACAAGCCGGCAATTGATAGACCCGTGGTGATGGAGATTGGGAAAGCGAGAAGCAAGGCGCGGTTCTTGACATGAAGGATTTTTAGAGAAGGGTGAATTGCCGTCGATGAAGAAAGGGCTAAGTTGATAAAGGTGACTTCTCCTCGATTTCTTGTGCAAGATGGAATCCTATATAGAAGATCTTTTTCAAAGCCGTTGATGAGATGCATAGAGCCGGGAATGGTGGCTAAGGTTTTGTTTGAAATCCATGAGGGTGTTTGTGGTGGGCATCCGGGGGCGAGGTCATTAGCGGAGAAGGTCTTCATTTCATGGCTATTATTGGCCAAGCTTGAGAAAGGATCTTTGAAGAGTATGTGCGGAAATGCGAGAAGTGTCAAAGGTTTGGGAATATTCCGCGGCAACCCGCCATGAGCGACGCCTATTGTTGCGGCGTGGCCTTTTGATATGTGGGGCATAGATTTGATTGGGCCATTTCCAAAGGCCAAGGGAGGATGCCGGCATGTAGTCGTTGCGGTAGATTATTTTACGAAGTGGTGGCGAAAGCCTTGGCAACGATAAGCGAGGATAATGTGATTAAGTTCGTTCAAGAAAACATTTGGTGCGAGATATGGGTTACCCGGGGCCATTATCTACGATCATGGAACACGGATTTGGTAAGAAATTTGCCGCGGAATGTCAAAGGATGAATGTGAAGCATTGGATGTCGGCGGTATACGGGCCGCGGTGCAATGGTCAGCGGAGGCGGCAAATAAGCAAATTATTGCCGCTTTACGCAAAAATTTGGAAGGAAGGGCGGAGCATGGTTAGAAGAATTGTCTCTTTGCATTATGGTATGTAAGGACCACAATAAAGGGTTCAGCGGTGAAACGGCATTCGCTTTGACTTATGGATGCGAAGCCGTAGCACTTGCCGTAGAGATGGCCTTGCCGACTTATAGAGTGACTTATTATGATGAGGCGAGAAATGGTCGAGAGAGCGATGTAACGACCTGGATTTGGTTGATGAAAGGAGGCTGCAAGCGAGAATGAAGATGGTAAATTATAAGCGAGAAGATGAAGGCTCGGCATGACGGGCGGGTTAACAAGAGATCTTTCAACGTGGGCGATTGGGTATTAAGGAGCGCGAGGCCGCGGGACCCAAACCGAGGCTTCACCAAGTTGAATGAAAAATGGGAAGGGCCTTTTCGGGTATCTCAAATTGTTCGAGAAGGGACCTATCGAATTTGAAAAAGCAAGATGGTGAAGAGTTGAAGAATGCACAGGTGTTGATCATTTGAAGCGTTTTTATCAATAAAGTTGTAGTAACCTTTTGTAGTTGCATCTTTTGATTTTGGTTCTAGATGACAAAAGCTACGTAACTTTTTTCTGGGGTCATGTGTTTTTGTATACATCGCATTGACGGGAAAGTTGTGTAGAATTTGCCAATCTAGCATGATGTAACTTGTTAACGTGATGGAAGAAGGAAGGAATTATTCAGCGACATACTATTTTGTGATCACCATTTTCATTAAAATTTGACAAGTGTTATGTTTTGTGAAACAGTTATTGGAACGGCGAGATTAGAAGAACGACGGTGGTCAAGGAACCCGTTTTAATAAAGGATAAAGAGCTTGGATAAAGGAGGCGACAGTGGAAGCGCGCTAAGAAATGTGAAAAGCAATCGTCATCAACACTTGACAAAAGGGATGTGGCGGCTTGGTTAGAGACCAAGTCGCCCAAAAGGGATGTGGTGGCTTGGTTAGAGACCAAGTCACCCAAAAGGGATGTGGCGGCTTGGTTAGAGACCAAGTCGCCCCAAAAGAATGTAGTGGCTTGGTTAGAGACCAAGTCACCCAAGATGTGGTGGCTTGGTTAGAGACCAGTCGCCCCAGAGATGTGGCGGCTTGGTTAGAGACCAAGTCGCCCCAGAGATGTGGTGGCTTGGTTAGAGACCAAGCCGCCCAAAGGGATGTGGTGGCTTGGTTAGAGACCAAGCCGCCCAAAAGGGATGTGGCGGCTTGGTTAGAGACCAAGTCGCCCAAAAGGGATGTGGCGGCTTGGTTAGAGACCAAGTCACCCAAAAGAGATGTGGTGTTTTGATTAGTGATCAAGGCACCAAATGGATACGTCGAAATTAGGGATTTGATTCCAAATGGATAAGTCGAAATTGTCGCATCAAACGGTTTGCGAGAATATATCTTTGAGGAGTGAGTTTTGCCTAAAGACAAGCCTCACTTTTTGAAAGGAGTAGTATGTATATAGAGAGACGAGGATGAAGGGATGCAATCTTCGATGAACTATCGAAGCAAAATCTGGCGTATCATGAGAAAAACGCGCGACATGTAAATGTTAATGGTGTATAAATAAAGATTGGAGACAAGTCATAAGAAACAAGGCACTAAGCAAAGAATCGAGAAGGAACAGCGACAAAATAATTAAAAATTAAAAATTAATTAGAGGAACTTACTATTGAAATTAAGGTAAAAATCGTTCGCGACAAAATAAGGGTGCGAAAAACAAAAGACAGAAATTAAAATGAAGAAAATAAATATTGTTTACAGATCAAAGACAAGTTTAAAAAGTTTGGCAACAGTTAGAAATTACAAAGGAAAGTTCACTGGCCATTGTAGGCAGCATTAAGAGCATCTTTGTTCTTTTGCATGAGGTCGAAAAGGGCGGGAACGATGTTGTCGCTGCGGGTCTCGAGAACGAGGCCAAGCCGCTTTGCGAAGCGCATCTTCTGCGGCAAGTTGGGCTAGCTCTTCTTATTTAAAGGGCACCGGGGATGTCCTTTGCGGATTTTCTCACTGAAGATAGTCTCAGAGCCCCATCTTGCTAACATGGCTGGGGTTATGGCGGGATTGGCTTCTGCGGCAATAGTCCTCAAGGTGTGGAGGATGGCATTATCGAATGCATCCATTTCAGCTGTTTCAGCTTTAGCCTTATCCGATTTTAAATCTTCCCTAAGCTTAGCGACTTGATTAGCCTTGACAAAATCTTCGTCTACGAGACGTTGGTTCTCGGCTTGAAGGTCGGCAAGTTTTGAGTCGCATCCCGAGCTTTAAGCTTCTCGTTCTCGGCGACAGCCAAGTGGCGAGTTTCTCCTCCGCCTCCTTGTTCTTTTGTTCCAACCCTTCAAAAGGGTTTTTCCGTCGCGGCATCGGCATCTGCTTTGTCCTTAAGGTCCTTGAGCTCTGGATAGAGATATCCACTTTGGACACTTTCCGCCTATACACATTTCGCTCGCGCTCGGCCTCGATAAGCTCTTGTTCAAGTTTGACGCATTTGTTGCTCAAACCTAAGAAATGCTTGCTAGCTGCGAAAAGTAATGCGGCAAATAAAATGTTAAGGAAAATGTAAAGTGAAAAATTCGGAATGAGTAATAGGAAAGATAGTGCGACTTACCAAGGAAAGTTGAATTCCGCGTGGTAAGAGGCTGAGTGGGCGGGATTCTCCTTTTCTACGTAGGCAGCACTTGGTCAGCATCACTTGCCCTTTTGAGGGCGGTAGAACCCGGCAAGCGAAAGCAGTATCCAAGCGCTCGGTGATTAATCCGCTTCGGCTTAGGGATGGCATTCGCTTCCGACGAAGAGCCACCATGCACAGCTCATCTTGAGGAATCTTGAATCCCTCTTCTAACCGGTGGCGCGGCGACGGCAGAGAATAGAGCGAGAGGATGAGGGTTGATGGGAGAAGTGTTGGGGGCGCGTCGTGTGGTTGAGGCGAGGAAGGCGGAGTGGCGGATCTTGCCGGGGATATCTGTATGAATCTCTTGCATCCTCGGCTTCGTGGTTGTTCGAGGGAACATCACCTTCCATTTTCATTATGGAGATCATCTTCTTCTCCTTCTTCTTCTATATCTTCTTCTTCTTCTTCTTCTTCTTCATCCACCAAGTGAAGTGTCTCTACTTGTTCTTCAGGAGCGGGGACAGAGGCGGCCTTACGTTGCCGTTTTTGGGGGCGGGAAGTGTTTGCAGTGGCCCTCTTGCGGGATGTTTCACTCGCAATTTTTTCATCTTCGCCCGATTCTCGCAATCGGGATAGTGAATCGGCGGTTTGGGACTTTAAGCTCGCACCGAGCGAGCGGGCAGCTTGGCTTGTTGTTCGGACATTCCCTGAGCAAGTCTCTTTTGGTTCATATCCATCGTCCTATGTACTGCGAAAAGCGGGAAATATATAAGCGATAATAAAACTTGTAATGAATAAAGAAACAAAAAAACAAGGGAAACCATACGTTGCACTTGTCGCATTGCGGGACACATGTTTTGGCCATTCCCGCAAATGGTGCAATCTGTACCAAATTTATCTCCTGAATGACGTTCCCATCCTGGCCAAGATGCGGGAAAGGCGATGGCCACTCGTGGAGGAATTGGCGGGAAGTCGAAAGGAGAGTCCCACTTGACGAGAGAGATTGATCTGCAAGAATTTGTTGAATGGAGAATAGGGCGGGGGAAGGGTCTGTGGTGTTAGCTTCGGCGAGAAGGCGGACCATGGTGGCTTTCAAGCGTTTCTCATCTTCATCTAGGGACCATTTTTTATCAACCTTTGGATGAATCCCTTTCAAGTACGAGGAAGAGCCCGACCAATGCGAGAAACTATGAGCAAATGGGTCGTTACGCAATTATGAACTTTAGAAGGAAGGGAGTGAGGATCTTGGGTTTTTTGTATTTAAGCGACATGCGAAGCTCTTGGGTTTTCTTTGTCCTTTTGTTGGTAACTTGATAAATAGATCCATGAGCGAGATGAGTAGTGGGTTCCGCCGAAGGAGCGGCGAATAGTGATAAAACAAGTCAACACTCTAATTGCATTTGGGTGAAGCTCGGCTATTGCACTTTGAGCTTTGAAAAGGACAAGTGAGATGAAGGGATCTATGGGGATCTAAGTCAGGCATCCAGTTAGGACGGGAAAACAACGACGCCATCTTGTCTATGCCTAATAACGAGAAAGGGCCATCTCGCCATCATAGGCGGCAATGTAGTAGTCTAGGTGATTGATATTGTACTTGGTGTGATAGGGAGTTATGTGGGGATCTTGAGAAGTGTCGAGATCTCGCTCATTTGAAGTGGAAGGGTTATTCCTTGGTTGAGGTAGAAGCGCCGGGGGCTCCCAAGTTTGACATCTACGCTGAATCGAGAAGAAGAAACAATTTGTTTATAACGAGACCTCTTAACTAAAGATCTCGCGGCGAGAAAGTCGAGTGTCGATCTATCGAGAATATGTGGGAGGACCATAGAAAGTGACATAGGTGTTAGCAAAGTTCGCGGGAAGTGAAAAATGTCTTGGACGTAGGGTGAAAAATGAAGAAAACATTTACCCCTAATTTCTACGGCATCAATTATGGCGGGATCTACCCTATTAATTCTTAGGCAATTTACTAAGTCATCTCGCGGGATTCTTGCCCAGATCCCTCTAGTCAAGTAATAAATACCCCCAGGACACTTTGACACACTGGCCATATCTAATTTATGCTAAGGCAATTTTTAAACCTAGCCGTGGCGATGAACAAAATTTAAAGGAAATAAGAAAAGTAGGGATCCAAGTAATTACTGGAAAATAGGAAGGATCGTTGATGAAAGTCAAAGCCCAATTTAAGTTCGCGGAATATTCAAGGCCAAAGAAATGATTTTCCGGGTGATGTGACAGATGAATCGAAATGAGGAGCGAGCGTTATGGAGGAATTTCGGGAAGGAAGTAAGGATTTAGTCACTAGGAGGAAAAAAGGGTTAAGGAAGAAGGAGGATGAGTTCGCCGGAAAAGGGTACCAAGTTCGCCGGAAATCGCCTAGAAAGGTTTTCAGATGAAGGTACGAAAAAAGGTAAGGGTAGGAGGGAGGTGGTTATTTATATCAACGGAATATGAGCAGGCTCATTGAGGGTAGTACAAATTAATTATCCCCAAAATTTTGAAATTCCCTCCCATTTAATGATTTCAAAATTCGAAAGGTCTTTTCATGTTTGTCTCATCACAGTAGTATGTCGGTGTAAGTTGTGTCGGAAGATGACACGTGGCCTATAGGTGTCAATTTCTTAGGTATTAAAGTAGCGGGGTCTATTTCGGGCGGGAAGTTGCGAGCAAGCGAAATTTCTCAAATGCGGAACATGAATGATCCAGATCTCGAAATTGGGGGCTACTGAAATGGTTATCATAAATGGGTTGGGCCTGAACAGTTAGGAAGGTTCGATAAAACTGATAGGCCAAGTAAGATGGGTAATAAACGTGAAATTAAGTGACAATTAAGCGATAATAGATACGTCGGCCCAAAAGATCGAGATAGCGTAACATGCGACAAATGTGCGACGTATAGAGGAAGTAGAATGAAGGCGAGAAGAGTAGCTGGCGAGAATATGAATTCGTCCCCATATTTTTAGGTGCAAAAGGGGATAACTTATGACAAATAACCGGGTATGCTTTGTCGCAATAAGAGTTTGTCGCCTAGCGACAAAAATGTCTGATGGTACAACCTTTTGGTATACTGACACGTGGTACCCACCCCCCATAACGTATAACAGTGTAACATGATGGGAATGATTGTACTTTTTACTAATTCTAAGGGTAGTTGGCCCGACACGGCATGAATGGTTGACACGTGTCCTAGTAGGTATGGCCCGTGATTGTGTGGTAGTATAAGTAGGAGAAATTCGGCATTATTGGTAAGTCTATCCTCTCTCTCTAAAAACTCTCTCTTCTCCATTACAATATAGGACTCTTCTTAAATACGAACTAAAAGCGGATTCTCACGCCGAAGAGTTTCACGAGTCACCCCGGTTTAGCTCATTGTTGTTTGTGTGTGTAGGTCCCATAGCGAACCATCCCAAGGAGATTAGCCGGAGTATCTGTGAAACGATTGAAGATTCAACTCTGATCGGCTCACAGTTTTCCATGTGGCGGCATCGATTGGATTAGTTCTTGCGGGGCCCGAATGATTTTTTCTTTAGGAGGTTCGGTGAGATAGTAGGAGAGGTTATTGGTGTTTGCCCGGCGGAGATTATAAGGTGGTTACTGTTGTTGTTCAGTTGGTGGAGCCCAGAAGATTCTAGCTGACAAATCGGTCGAAGAAGTAAATGTTAGTTGGTTAGAAAACCAAGGAAGATTCCTAGGTTATAATTGTCAGAAATTGTTCCGTAGATGTGTTGTTGTATTTATTTAGGGAAGTCATAAAGTTGTCCTTAGGTTATAAAGGTTGTAAGTTGATTAATACAGGTTTTAAAGGTGTGTGTGGTCAGAAAATGACTTAGAAAGTTGTCAGAATCGTTGGTTTATTGGAAAAGGTGTGATTTGGCCTGAAGTGTTGTTAAAAGTATACGTTTATTCGGGAACAAGTCATGGTGATTGGGCAAGAAAAAGCTACCCCCTCTAGGGGCGGCTCGGGAACTTAACATTGGCAACCCCAAATGCAAAGGATGCTCGTGCGGGAGCCGGAGGCGGGATACGAAAGAGAGGTAGAGGTGCATACGTCGGAGACCAATTCAGTGTTAGGCGTGATAGGGAGCGGGGAGGAAGGGTGAGAGTGGAAAGAGCGAGAGCGGTAGATGAAGGTCGAGTTCCCGCGAAGTCGAAGAATGCGAAGTAAGAGAAAGGATTGAAAAGTTAAGGGCGAGACAATGAGGCGTGGATGCATGTTCTCGCCAATAACCAACAATTGAAGGAGTTACATGTGGAGCCTTCCCACATTCTGAAGAGTTCTTGAATGCACAAGCGGGAGGATCCCATGTCGGCGGGCAAAATCGAGAGGTTAAGCGCTAGCGTGGCTAATAGACCAAGACGGGGTGTAGATATGCAGTTTTGCCCGAGACTAGCGAGGAAATAGAAGGCGGGATGATGGCTTGGAGCGAGAAAGAAGAGGAGAAAGAAAATATACCATAAGCCGAGGCGACTCACGAAGAAGAATCTTATTACTTTGAGTATGACGGTAATGAATCTAGCGGTTCCGCGCACGACGAAGGGCATGGCGAGGAAGGACCCGGATATCGCGGCTTGTCGTGATGCTAGGCGGCATCGTGAGAGGTCACCGCGGGATAGGGCAGCAACGGCGACAAGATAGGAAAGATAAAGAGTATGATGAGGAAAGGGAGCGGAGAGTTGCGGCCCAGAGGCGGTAAGGGCGGCGAAGCCGAGAAGTTGCGAAGCCATAAAAGCGCGAGAATTAGCCGAGTGGTGAGGCGAAAAGGCTAAGAAGGAAGAGGAGCAAAAGTTGAAAAATGAGATGGTAGAGATGGCGAAGAAAATTAAGGAGGCTTAGAGGCGGGAATAAAGAAAGTAGAAGGAAAAAAGCCTTTTTGGCTCCTTTCACTCAAAAGTATCAAAGGTGTTGCCCCGGACCCAAGTTTTCGAATGCCAACTTTATCAAGTTATTCGGGAAAATCTAGACGTAACTCATGTGGGAGGATTCGAAGCAACCATGTCATTGTTGGCTTGAGAATGAAACGATTTGTGTCGAGCTTTGGTGAGCACTACGCGAATCACGCATTGGATTGGTTCTTAGCACGGCTGAAGATTACATAACGGGGTATCAAGATTTCGGGGAGAAATTCTTGGCGAGATTTAGTGCATCGGGATCACAATAGGTTCAAGACGGAGTTGTGCAGTCTTAAACAAAAAGAGGGGAAGGGATTGCGACTTTCACGAGACGAGGTTCATGGGAGTGGCAAATCAAGTTCACGACATCGCTCGGCGAGATAATCATGTTGTATAACACTAGTTTGCGGGTCACTTCAAGCGGGAGCTAGGGATGAGGTTGCAAAGGCTACGGGGAGTTGTATGAAGAGTGCGGGGATTTTGTAGTGGAGCTAGAGTTAAGACAAAGGGAGCTACAATGACGAATCGGGCCCCTCGAGACCAAATCAAAACCTATAATAACTCACATAATTTACTTAATCCCGCATGCGCTCGAGATTTAAATCAAAATTCATTATAAATTCAACAATCCTTTGACCGCTCTTGCACCTTATATATAGGGAGGACTAGTCAATAAACTTTTTAAAATTAAACAATAAAATAAAAATTATTTTTTTAATCTTTTTGTCTAGTCTTATATTTTAGGTATAAGAGCAAACTAATTAATAAAATATGAAATTTTTATTATTTTTTTATAAATGTGAAAATACGTAAAATAAAAAAAATGTTCTTATACCTAAGATATAAAAATAATTTTAATCTTATACCGAGAGATATATGAGCGGCGGTAGGAATACCGAGAGATATATTGATATAATATACTCCATTCGTCCGATCCATGCTTCACCATTTTGGTGAAATACGCAAATTAAGAAAGCAAATACTCCTCGGTTCACGTGAATGCAAACTTATTTTCATTTTGATCAGTCGCCACGTGAATGCAAACTATCGAAATGAAAACAAATTTATTATTTTATATTACTACCCAGCCCACTCATTCTCTCTCTTCATTTTCTACCATACAATTTATTCAACCAATCTACTATTAAGCTTCACTCATTCTCTCTCTTACATTTCCTACCGCATTTTCATTATCTTAATAATATTTCTTAATTATTGTGCGAAAAAGGTTCACGATGACGTGGGACGGAGGGAGTATATATATTCAAAAATAATGGGAGTGGGAGAATGGTTGTGAGAGGGAAGAAGCGAGTGAATATGACAAGTGAGATTCATAATTTAAATGTGTGAGAGAGAAAAATAAATGGGTATAATAGATTATTAATAAACTTTTTTCATTTTAGAAAATGTGAAGCTTCTACCGGGACACTATTTAGATAAAAGGTGAAGCTTGAGCAGGTCGGAGAGAGTAGACTTTTAGGTTTTTGGCCCTACTGATTGTGAGAACTTAGGGCCCGTTTGGTTTAGCTTATTGATATGTGCTGATGACTTATGACTGATAACTGATGAGCTGATGAATGATGCTGTTTGATTTAGTTTTTTTGAAGTGCTGATGAGCTGTCATAAGTAAGTATGACTGTTTGATTAATAAGCTGAAAAAGTGCTTAATGAAATTATGAAGACTAAAATAATAATAATAATAATAATAATAATAATAATAATAATAATAATAATAATAATAATAATAATAATAATAATAATAATTATTTATTATTATTATTATTATTATTATTATTATTATTATTATTATTATTATTATTATTTTTTATTTTATTATTTTTTTATTACTTTTTATTT